>NW_004624789.1:13090909-13147361 GCF_000247695.1 Heterocephalus glaber | reverse complement strand
ATCCCAGTAGTTTTGTAGCATAATTTCAAGTTGAGGATTGTATGCTGCCCACTTTGCCTTTGTTGCCCAGAATTGTTTTTGCTATTCTAGGTGTGCTCTGGTTCCAAATGAATTTTAGGATTGTTTTCTTTAGTTCTGTGAGGTATGCTATTGGTATTTTGATCAGGGTTGCCTTAATCTGTTTAAGAGCTTTAGAAGTATGGCCATTTTCACTATATTGGTTCTGCCTATCCAAGAACAAGGCATATATTTCCATTTTTGGATATCCTCTTCCATCTCATTTTTCAGAGTACTGTAGTTTTCAATGTAAAGGTCTTTTATTTCATTAGATTAATTCCTAAGAATTCCATTTTTTCTTGATGCTATTGGGAAAGGGGTTGTTTCTCTAATTTCTGTTTCAGTGAGATTATTATTTGTATACAGGAAGGCTATTAGTTTTTGAGTGTTGACTTTGTATTATGGTATGCTAGTAAATTTGATTATTAAATCTAGGAGACTTTGGTGGAGTTCTTGGGTCTTCTATGTAGAGTATCACAACATCCACAAATAATGATAATTTAACTTCTTCTTTTACTATCCTTATTCCTTTTATTTCTTTCTCTTGTCTAATTGCTCTGGCTAATGTTTCCAGCATTATATTGAATAGGAGTTGTGATACTGGGCAGCTTTGTCTTGTTTCTGATTTTAGAGTGAAAGCTTCTGGTTTTTGACCATTTAGTATAATGTATAATAATTAGTTTGTCATAGATGGCTTTTATCAGATTGAGATAAAGACCTTCTGTTCCAGTAATCTGTAGTATTTTTAATCACAAATGGGTGTTGAACTTTGTCAAATACTTTTTCTGCACCTATTGAGATTATAATGTAGTTTTTTTCCTTGGTTCTGTATTACATTTATTGATTTGCCTATGTCAAACCATCCCAGCATCCCTAGGATGAATCCTACCTGGTCATGTTGATGATGGGTTTTCATGATTTGCTGAATTCTGTTTGCTAGTATTTTATTGAGGATTTTTGCATCTATGTTCATTAATGAGATTGGCCTGTAGTTCTCTTTTTTGGTTGAATCCTTCTCTGGTTTTGGTATCAGGGTAATACTTGCTTCCAGGAATGAGTTTGGGATTGTTGCTTCCCTTTCAATTTCATTAAAGAGTTTGAGGAGTAGAGGCATTAAATCTTGTCTTAATATTTGGAGAATTCAGTGGTAAATCCATCAGGACCTGGGGTTTTCTTTGTTGGTAGCTTTTAAAATTATTTCTTAGATTTCATTGACTGATGTTGGGTTATTTAGAATTTTTATATCTTCTTGATTCATCTTTGGTAATTCTTATGTATCTAAGAATCTGTCCATTTCTTCTGCATTTTCCATCTTATTAGAGTACAGGTTCTTGAAGTAGGTGTTGATGATCTTCTCAATTTCTTCATAATCCTTTGTGATTTCACCCTTTTTGTTCCCAATTGGATGAATTTGAATCTTTTCTTTCCTTTTTTAATAAGCTTGCCTAAGGGTTTGTCTATTTTATTTAATCTTTTGACAGTCAAACTCTTTGATTCATTGATTCTTTGTATTTTCTTATTCTTGATTGCATTAATTTCTGCTCTGATCTTTATAACTTCCTCCCTCATACACACTTTGGGTTTAACTTGCTTTTCTTGTTTTGGAAGCTTGAGGTTCAACATTATTTATTTGAAGTTGCTCTGTTTTTCTCATGTGGGAACTCACCAATATAAATTTCCCTCATAGAACTGCTTTCATTATGTGCCATAAGTTCCACTACATCGTATTGGCATTATTGTTTAATTGTAGAAACTGATTTCTTTAATTTCATCTGTAATTAATTGGTTGTTCAGGAGGGTGTTTTTTAATTTCCATGTGTTTATGCATTTTTGTGAATTCTTTTGCCATTGATTTCCAATTTTATTGCAGTATCATCCGATAATATGGATGGGATAATTTCAATTCCTTTGCATTTACTTAAGCATGTTCTGTGGGCTAATATGTGGTCTATTTGGGGGAATGTCCCATATGCACCTGAGAAGAACATGTACTCTGTTTTGTGGAGTGGAGCACTGTAGATATCTACTAAGACCATTTCTTCAGAGGTTTGGTTCAGCTCTGACATTTCTTTGTTGATTTTTTTGTCTAGTTGATCTATTTGTGACAGTGTGGTATTGAGGTCCCTCATTACAACTGTATTAGAGTTTGATTTTTCAAGTCTATTAATGTTTGTTTTATATAGTTGGGTGTGCTGGTATTTGGTACATACATATTTATGATTGTTATCTCTTCTTTTTGGATTGTTCCCTTAACAAGTTTATAGTGACTGTCTTTGTCTCTTCTGATCAGTCTTGGCTTGGAATCCACTTTGTCTGCAAACAGAATAGCTACCCCTGATTTTCTGGGTTCCTGTCACATGGAATATTGTTTTGCATCCTTTGACTTTCAATCTATGAGTTTCACTTTGAGTTAAATGTTTCTTAGATGCAGCATATTGCTGAATATTGTTTCTTGATCCATTCTGCCAATCTGTTTCTTTTGATTCGTGAATTGAGACCATTTATATTGATGGTTATAACTGATATGTATTGATTTATCCTTGTCATATTATTTTCTTGTTATTGGTTCCCCTTTTTTCTTCAGTTTAATTGCTTGCCTTGCCTCATGGGTTCATTCTATTGAGATTCATGGAATTGTTGTCTTCATTGTCTTTTTTCTAGAATATTGTTCAGAACGTTTTGGAGTGCTGGTTTGTTGATCATGAATTTCTTCAGGTGTTCTTTGTGATGGAAATATCTTATTTCTCCATTAATTTTGAAAGATAATTTTGTAGTGTAAATCAATCTGGACTGGAGTTTTCTTTTAGGGCTTGAAATATTTCAATCCAAGCTCTCCTTGACTTAATAGTTTGGGTTGAGAAGTATGCTGTAATTCTTATGGGCTTTCATTTATAGGTAATTTGTTTCTTTTCTCCAACAGCTTTTTTTTTTCTCCAACAGCTTTTAATATTCTGTTCCTGTGTTGAATTTCTGGAATCTTGATTATTATATGCCTTGGTGTAATTTTTTTCTGATTGTGGCTAATTGGAGTTCTATATGCATCACTTATTTGTATGTCAAATTCTTTTTCTATCCTTGGGAAGTTTTCTGCCATTACTTCTGTGAACAGGATTTTTATGTCCTTTGTGCTATCTTCTGATTTTTCATTGAGTCCTATCAATCTTTTTTTTTTTGTACCAGCGATTGAACTCAGGACCTTGTGCTTGCAAGGCAGGCACTGTGCCACTGTGCTAGATCCTCAGCCTTGATTCCTGTCAATCTTATGTTATCCTTGTTTACATCATTAGCAGCTGTTGGATTGATTCTTTGTGGTCCCTTGGTATTTTTAAGAAGTCTTTCATTTGATGATCAGTAACTTCAAACCTATCTTCTATATCTAATATTCTGTTCTCACAGTGGTTGATTCTGTTGCATATACTTTCAATAGAAGTTTTAATCTCTTGGATATGTGTTTGAATCTGTTTCATGGAATCCAGTTTTTTCCTATGTTGGAAATTCATACTTTCCATCACTTTCTTAATCTCCTCTATTTTTAAAATTTGTATCTACTCTAGATTCATTAGTCATTTCCTTCATTATGGTCACTAACTCTTTAGTTGTCTGTGAAATTATTTCTGATTTGTTTTTTTCTTTTTTTTTCTGGTACTGGGGATCAAACTCGGGACCTCGTGCTTTTGAGGCAGGCACTGGAACCACTGAGCTAAATCCACGGCTGATTTGTTTTTTTCTTAAGCCTCACTTATCTGTTTTGTTGTTTTCTCTGCTACCATTTTAGAAAGTTCTGGTGGGTGGCTTTTGATTTTTTCCACCTTAATACTCCCTGTATTTTCCTTGGGTGAGCTGGAGGTCTGGGGCTGTATCTTGCTTCCATGTCTTCTCATTTTCTATTTTAAAAAATTTGTTTTGTGCCTTGATGCTTGTAAATTGTTTATGGTAGGTAGCTTTGTTACTAGTATGGAAACTTCCTTAGGAAATGACTACTTTTCAGAAATGTCTTTTAGGCATAGCTGGCTTTTGGCTTTTGAGTCTGTCCCAAGATCCTACCTCTTCAGTTTATTAGGGATAGGAAGTTGCTGCTTATTTGGCCTAGCACCCAGTTCTTTCATGCTAGGCTATCATATTCTTTATGATCCCTCAGAAAATCTCAGCATTGGTATACAAGGATGAACAACTGATCACAACACCTAGTCACTTTAGCTAAAAGTAGTACAGTCACTAATAACAATAGCATCAAGTACAGTCTAGAAAATGACAAAATATGGTAGCTGTTAATTTGGCAACTTGAATCATGGGCACAAGATTTATAGTTATATAACAAAATGTAAAAGAAATCAGAAAATTATATACAGTAAATATTGCCTCAATAGAGTGATTTTACCCCAAGGAGAGAAAATTTAAAAGAATTAAAAGGAAAAAAATAGAGAAATAATAGGAGAGAAAGAGATTAGAAGCAAGGCTGAAGGACAAAGGAAAATTATCTAAGTTTTGGGAAAATAGTGAAGAAGGCAGGGGAAGGGAGAAAAAAGGGAAAGGCAAAAACAAGAACTAAATATAACCCCAAACCCCTAAAAACTATCAATCACAGAAGAAGGAGAAAGAGAAGGAGAAGAAGTAGAGGGGAAAGTGGAGGGGGAGGGGGAGGGGGAGGAGAAGGAGGGGGAGGAAGGGAGATTTCTTTGTGATGTCAAGCCTTGGTTATCTTCTGGGGCCTAAAGTTTTGTGGTAGTGTCAATTTGGGGTTTGTCTTATCTGTTTCTGGTAAACAAGGAGGCAGATAGAACCCTAATCCATTTTGGATGATCCCGGTAAGCCTGCAGTAGGAAAAGGGTAGGATGCCAGTTCTATTTCTTTCAACTCTATAGAATTTCAGGCTGATCCTGACATCTGATTGTGGGGTTGGGGCCTGAATTGTTCAGCTTACAACATTCTGGGTGTCTCTTGCTGGCCTGACCTCAGCTCTCTGACCCTGGATGTTTCCCCTGGTTGTGCCGCATACAGTTGTTCAGGGCCCTGAGAAGGAGCCAACCCAAGACTGCTCTGAGTTCCAGGTTCAGTTGGCTCCTCCCTAAAATGGCCGCTGGCCAAGATCCCTCTCCAGATGATGCTTAGACTGAAGTTACTCACTAGCTTTGTAGTTCACAGCATCCACTGCTCTGTTCCATTGGTGTGTTTCTCTGTGGAGTCTTCTGGAGTCGTCCACTGTGGAGGCCTCTGAGATTGCTCACTTTCATGTGTCTGTAGATTTGAGCCTCCTGTCTCACTCTGAGAGCTGGGAGTCAGAAATAGAGTGCAGTTTGCTACCTTCTTTTTCTGTATTGAGTTCTGTCTCTTCACTTGCCCTGTGAGCTACAATTCTTTCAGTGAATATAATCTATTTCACTTGTCTCTGTTAAATACAGTAACTGAGAAACAACAGAAAGCTTTGTCATCTCTCAAGTTCTTCCTGGCAGTTGTTTGCTTCTTAGATAGCTGAGAAATTTTATTTCCTTCAGTGAAGCAATGTGATGTAAAAACTGAGTGTGGGCTAAGGAAGTCAGACATTTGGGTTAAAATCCTGACATTGTCATGGCTCTATCTCTTCAGCTGTAAAATGGAGATAAAAATAGAGTTATTTTGAGGAGTAAGTTAATACACAAAACCTCTTAAGTCAGTTTTTGGTCTGTGCTTGGTACAGTTGGTAGCAACTGTTATTCTTCCATACATATCCTATTACTTTATCTGTTGAGAACTGTAGAAAGTAGTCATTGTTAGTATACACTGTTTTACATATGCAAAAACTGAAAGTTAGTGAGATTATATGATTAACTCAAGGAATCACAGCTGATGAATAGATAAGCCAAGAAATTTTCTCTCAGAGTCTGTGATCATTACTTGTGATATGTCAACTTGACTTGAGTAAGAACTGCCTGGCAGATTAGTAAGGCTTTGGGTGTATCTGTGGATGATTGACATGTAGGCTGCATAATGAGGAGGGAAGACCCACCCTGGATGTGAGTGGCACTTACTAATAAGCTTGTAACTTGGACAGAATAAAAGAAAAGAGGGAAGTCTTCGCTTTTCTTCTTTGGAGGAGCTCTGATCTTTGCTATTCCCTTCAACATTTGTCTCCAGTTACTTCAGGCTTTCAGTGCAAACTCTTCAGCATTTTTTTTTTTTTTTTTTTTTGGTACTTGGGATTGAATTCGGGTCCTTGCACTTGTTCAGCAGGTGGCGAAACCACTGAGCTAAATCCCCGGCCCTCTTCAGCCTTTAAATGAAGACATTTTGCCCTTTGGCTTTCCAACACAGACTTGCATCAGACTCTGCAGTGATGTCCAGGTCTTCAAAGTTTGACTGGATGCTCCAGCTCTCCAGCATGCAGATAGCTATTTTACATTCTTCAACCCTGATTCCATAAGTGGCCATTGTAAGTCTACCTCCCAAATCCTTCACATAATCATATATATTTTTATATTAAAGTTGTTCCTTTAGTGAAACCTAATTAATACAGATTTTGGTTCTGACCGTGGTTCTAGAGAAACAGAATTATAAGAATGAATTTCTCTAATTGGTTTACTGGTACCTGGTGCTAGCTCTCAAATTTAATGAGACCTAAAGTTGCCATGGACTGCCCTTCTGATAATGTGGAGAGTACTGATAATGTGATATTTGAACTGTTTAAAGTAATATGCAACATAGATCTATTTGATTATTATAATTTACCACTTGAGAGATGCAAGAATTTAGTGACTCTATATACATTACTTGAGAGCACTTTTGGAAGACTAGGAAATACAATGAAAGTAGCTGGTTGCTCTTAGCATCTCAGTACAAACTAGTAAAGGAAAATCATGAACTTGAGGTATGTGTAAACATGGTAAAGTCTTTGAAGAGCGAAGACAAATTAATAAAGAAAAAAAGGGGGCTCAGAGATTCAAATTCCAAGCTTCAGACATGCATAAAGAATCTAAAGTTTTGTAAATGTGTCCTGAAGGAGAATCTTCTCCTTTGGCTGTAGGGCTGAAGTTGCAGAAGCCTGAACACAGGGGCTTATAATTTGATTGATTGACTAACAGAATAAGTTTTAAACTCAGCCTTAAAATATATCTGAAGTGAAAGTGAGGGCACTGATTGAAAAAGAATGAGATCCTATTAATTGGGATGGAGATATTTGGGAGGAACCTGAGGAGGCTAGAGACATTGGACTCCTGAATCTTGATGAAGTTATTTTGCCAGAGAAAGAGATTTCCCCACCCTCAGTGACAGAAGCATTTCCACCCCACTCCCTATGGTGTTGGTGTTGGTCTCTTCTCCTATAACCAAGAAAACTAATCTTGTGTTGCCTGTGGAAAGTAAAGATGTGGTCATCAAGCAAGACAATGATAACACTCCTCAGGATTCACTCTTACCACCCACTTTTACCTGTAGGCCTATAACCAGGCACAAATCTCGGAAGGCTCCTAAAGGTGAGGTACACAGTGTGACACATGAGAAGTTCCACTATACTCCTAAAGAACTTCTTGAGTTTTCTGAGTTTTAGAATCAGAGGTCTGAGGAACAAGTAAGGGAATGGATTTTAAGGGTATAAGATAATGGTGGAGGAAACAGAAACTTGTATCAGGCTGAGTTTCTCCCCAAAGTGTCTGATCATTTCCCTTTCTTGAGTGTACAGTTAGCCTGGTAAAAGGCCTTAGGTCCTTTGGGAAGGATGGAAGAAAGACTGACAGCATAATTTTTTGGTAGTGCACCAGAGTCTTTTGTCAAGGGGACCTGGCCTACCTTCCATTCCAGGGCTTCTGCATCTGTAAACTGGCTCAGGTCTGGGTACTGCTTGAGAGGCCATGATTCTCTGCTGCTATGATTTTAATGGATTTTTGTTAATTTGCCCCCAAATCATTTGGCTTGTATAAATCCAGTAAAAATTTAGTATGCTTCCTATCTATTTCACTTTTGGGAACACCATGACCAATCAGCCAACAGGCTAGGTCTACATGTGTCAGATCATTCCACTCATTGCTTTTGCTTCTGCTGTCCTTTATAGTAAGTATGCCTACCCTGTCTTTGGCAATTTAGCACTGTCACTTGGTCCCTGCCACTCTAGGATTCAGTTAAACCCATCAGATTTAAGCTGCCCAACTGAGTGACTGCAGTCCCCACTGTAAGGTCTGACATACAGAGTAGAACAATCATTGGGCTCTTCAAGGATGATGGTGCTGCCCTCACAAATATGTTTCCTAAGGTATTAGTGGTGTCCATTTTCTACATCCTCCCAGTGTGAAGGATTAGGCTTTACCTGGCAAACCCATTCAGCATTCCCATTTCCTGTGCATTAGAGTCCTCTCATTAATAGTGAACTAAGCAATATCAGGAATCTCCAGTTCATTCACAGTGGACCATCTTTGAACCATACTTCAGCCGACGAGCCACATAAACTATTATCACCTTTTTTTTTTTTTTTTTTAACTCCACAAGCTACAACATTAAATTCAGAACTTCTACTTCATGGGCCTTTGTTGAAAAACTCAGCATCATCCATGTTTATGTTTCTTCCACCATTATCCTATACTCTTAAAATCTATCCCCTTACTTGTTCTTCAGACCTCAGTTGCCATTAGAGTTACCTCTGCCTGGGAAAATAGGAAATAAAAACAAAATTACATCCCTGAGGGGATTGCCGTGATTAGTGCCACCATCAAAGATGTGAAAAATGCAGGGGTGTTGCTTCCCATCACACCTCCATTGTTCTATTTGGCTTGTGTAGAAGATAGATGAATCTTCCCATCATATCTCCATTAAGTCTTCTATTTGAAATGTGTAGAAGGTAGATGAATATTGAGGAATGATGGAGGATTACCATAAGCTTAATCAAGTGGTAACAAATTGCAGCCACTATACTGGATGTGGTTTCCTGCCTGAGCAGATTAACACCTCTACTGGTTCTGGTATGCAGATATTGATTTGGAAAATGCCTTTTTCTTCATATCTATCTGTAAGGCCAACTAGATGAATTTGCTTTTAGCTGGCAAGGGCAGCAATACACCTTTACTGTCCTATTTCAGGAGTATGTTAGTGCTGAGTCACAATATAGTTTTCAGAGATCTAGATTGACTTTCTCTTCTACAAGATATCACAATGGTCTATTAGATTGATGATGTTATGCTGATTGGACCAAATGATCAGGGGGTAGCAACCACCCTGGATGTGTTGGTTAAGCATTTGTGTGCCAGAAGATAAGAAGTAAATCCAACTAAAATTCAAAGTCCCTCTATCTCAGTGAAATTTCTAGGAGTACAGTGGTGTTGGGCACACAGAGATATCCTTTCTAACATGAAGGATGCCCCCTACAACAAAAAAGAGGCACAATACCTACTGGGCCTATTTGGATTTTGGAGACAACACATTCTTTACTTAGGTGTTATTCTAGCTGGTTTACCAGGTGACTCAGGAAGATGCTAGTTTTGACTGGGGCCCAGAACAAGAAAAGGCTCTGCAACAGGTCCAGACTTTTGTACAGGCTGCTCATTCACTGGTGCCATATGATCTAGCAGATCCAGCTGTACTTGAGATGTCAGTGGCAGATAAGGATGCTGTTTGGAACCTTTGGCAAGCCCTCATAAGTGAGTCATAGTGAAAGCCCTTAGGATTTTGGAGCAATCTCCCCCATCATCTGCAGAGAACTCCTCTCCTTTTGAAAAACAGCTCCTGGCATGCTACCGGGCCTTGGTGGAAAATGAACAGTTGACTATGGGACACTGGGTTTTCAGATGGTTTACAGATGGTTATGCATGTTATGCAATGTCTCAGTTACTTTTCTTGTTACTGAGACAAATTACCCAACACCCACAAGTTAAAGGAGGAAAGGTTTATTTAGCTCACAGTTTGTAGAGATTTCAGTCCATAATTGGCTGGGTCTTAGGCAGCGTGGCATGGCAGACAGGTATTGCAGAGAGAAACAGTTCATGACAGGCAGAAGGTAGCAATGCAGTGTAGTAGCAAGCAGCAACCTCCAATAGCAGCTTCTTTCTTCCTCTTATCCATTCTACCCACTGTTGGGGCATGTAGCACTCACACCCAGGGTGAGGCACCATTAATCCCACCCAGAACTATGCCAAACCAATCAGTGAACTGATTTACTAATCACACATCCTTGATCCCAGAATCACACACTCCAGATCCAGCCATCTCTGAAAAGCCTCATCTATGACCACATGAGGATTCAGGAGGACATTAAACATAAGCCATAACATGCTGGCAGCACCCAAAAGTAAACATCTGTATTTATCCCTTTCCAGGACATCCCTGAAGAACAGTAGTGAAGAGTAATCTTCACAGTGGGTAAAACTTCAGACAGTGCAACTGATTGTACATTTTGCTTGGAAGAGAAAATGGCCAGATGTGCAACTATGTATCAATTCATGTGCTATAGCCGATGCTATGCTGGACAGGGACTTGAAAGGAACATGACTGGGAAATTGATGATCAACACATTTGGAGAAGAGGCATGTAGATAGACCTCTCCATATAGGCAAAGTTGTAAAGATATTTATGATCCATATAAATGCTCATCAACAGATGACCTCAGCAAAAGAAGACTTTTAATAATCAAGTGGAAAGGATGACCTATTTTGTGGCAGCCACCTCTGCCATTGCCCAATGGGCTCATGAACAAAGTAGCCATAGTGGCAGGGATGGAGGTTATGCATATGTTCAGCAATGTGGACTTCCACTCACCAAGAATGATCTGCCTATAGCTACTGCTGAATGTCTGGCCTGCTGGCAGCAATGACCAACACTTATTTCCCATATGGCACCATTCTCTGGGGTGATAAGCCTGGTGACATGTTGACTATATTGGACCTCTTTCAGTGCTTTGTCCTTACTGGCTTAGACACTTATTCTGGGTATGGATTTGCCTTCCATGCATGTAATGCTTCTGCCAAAACTACCAACTGTAGACTTACAGAATGCTTTAGATCCCTCATGATATTCATGGCATTCCATGAATATGGTATTTCTATCATGTTATTTCACCATCATGGTATTCCACCATCATGGTATTCCACACAGCATTGCTTATGATCAAAGAATGCATTTCATGACCAAAGAAATGGGGCAATGGGTTCATGATCATGGAATTCATTGGTCTTACCAGGTTATTCACCATGCAGAAGGAGCTGGATTGTTAGAAAGGTAGAATGGCCTTATCATGATGCAATTACTGTGCTGGCTAGATGGCAGTACCTTGCAGAGCTAGGACAAGGTTCTCCAGAAGGCTGTATATGCTTTGAATCAGCATCTACTCTATGGTTCTCTTTTTCCCATAGTCAGGATTCAAGGGTCCAGGAAACAAAGGATAGAAGTGGGAATGGTACCATTTATCATTACCCCTCATGACCACTAGAAAAATTTTTTCCTTTTGTTTCTGTGACCTTATGCTCCACTGGCCAAGAAGTTTTAGTTTCAGAGGAGGGAAGGCTTGTACTAGGAAGCACAACTCATCACTTTGAGCTCCTCATGCCTCTGAATAAACAAGCTAAAAAAGGAATTACAATGTCAGGAGGGGTTATTGATCCAGACTATCAAAGGGGAATTTGGACTATTACTCCACAATGGAAAAAATGAATAATATAATTGGAGTACAGGAGATCCCTTAAGAGATCTCTTAGATTCCTTTATATTATCATATCCTATTATTGAGGTCAGTAGGGAACAATAATCCAATCCTAGCAGGATGAAAAGTGGCCTACAACCTTCAGGAATAGAGGTATGTGTCACCCTACCAGGTAAAGAACCAAGACCACCTAAGGTGCTTGCTGAAGGCCGAGGAAATACAGAATGAGTAGTAGAAGAAGGTAGTTATGAATATTAGCTATGACAGAATACCAGTTACAGAAATGGGGATTCTAATTGTCATGAGTATTTCCTATTTTATTCATATGCCTATGCATATATACACGTATATTAAACCAGTGTCTTTGTTTTCTTGCTTTGTAACATAATGTTGATAGATGTAATACTGATTCTTAAATATTGTTAAATCTATATTACAATGTTTATATTTTGGAATGTAGGAGAATATTTAGCATCACCCAAAGAAAAACTTTGCCTTCTGTTCTGGGAAGGGAATTGGTACATTTCCATTTGTAGGCAGGGTAGTTGTATCATGTTAGGTATAATTATGATCTTACTATTGTATTTGAAGATTAAGTGTGGTTTAAGGAGATGTGTCTGGTTGTCAAGTTGACAAGGAGTGGATTGTGATTGTTAATTGTGATATGTTAACTTGATGAGTAAGAACAGCATATCAGATGAGTAAACCTCTGCATGTGTCTGTGAATGATTGACATGTAAGCCAAAAACTGAAGAGGAAAGATCCACCCTGGATGTGGGTGGCATGAGCTAATAGGCTTATAGCCTGGATAGAATAAACAGGAAAAGAAAGAAGTCATCCCCTTTCTTCTTTGGAGAAGATTCAGTCTTCCCCATTGCCTTTGGATGTTTGTCTTCAGTCCCTTCAGGCTTCCAGGGCAAACTCTTCAGCCTTCCAACAGAGACCCTTTGACCTTCCCATACAGACTTGCACCGGATTTTGCAGTGAGCTGCAGGTCTTCCAGCCCACAGGTGACCATTTAAGCATACCTAGTAAATCCTTTACATAATCCTAGAGATTTTATAACATTTTCTGTGATAGTGACTCGCATTTGGCCGAATAAATGATAAGACATTATCTTTGTGAAGGAAAGAGAACTATTATTAGTAGGCAAGTAGAAAGTTGTAATTGTTCTATTAGCTTTTCTCATTATGTCTCTCATCCCATGAATTAAGAGCATATGTGAAAAATCACTTCCAGCCACTCACTTGTCGGATGAGAACTAACTTTGCTATATTAATTGCAAAATTAATTTTTAGGTCTTAGTGGTTTTAACAAGTCATGTGAAATGTAGCTCTCCATGAGATTTATAAACTTTGATTTAGAAGTGCTTTTGATTCTATTAAACATCTATTTTTACTTACAATGAGATAGTATATTAAAAAAAAGTAATCTGTGGAAAGATTCCAGATGCCTTGCAAGAAAATTTGTTTAGAGTGGTCTGTACTTCCGAATCACATGAGAAATTTTGTAATATCTTGCTAAAGTGAGATGTTGTGCCCCATTTTAATTTAAATTTCATTACATTTATTTCTAGGAATTAATAAAACCTTTTGTCTAATAATAAATTCATTAATAGCTTTTCAACACCATAAAAAATAACATGTTTGAGAATAAAATTTATGTTGACACAAGTATCAGGTTTTTTTTTTTTTTTTTTTTACTGGGGATTGAACTTGGGACCTTGCGCTTGAGAGGCAGGCGCCAGAACCACTGAGATAAATCCCCAGCCCATAAGTATCAGTTTTGAAAGTGAAAGAAAACATCAGAAATTCTGCACAACTCTTTGCTAAAAGAAAGAGCCTACTCCACAGGATATTTTTGGGTTTTTTTTTATGGAATGAACAAGAACATTTGAATTTTTAAGTCAGAAGGACCACTAAAGGAAAAACTTCTGAAATGTGCTAAAGCATGATTAGTTTTAATCTGTGTTGATTTTGTATATTTGGAATTCATTGAAATCTCACATGGATTGAGATGATGTTTACTTTTGTTGTTTTTTGATGAAAGAATTTGTTAAACTCTCTGGAGTAAGCAAAGGAGAAAATTATAAAGCAATTTATTATTTTTATCTGCAAATAGAGTTACCAATTTCAAGTCAGTATTTTTTCTTCCTCTTGTTCTACCACCCTTCATCTTCCTAACAAATGCATATCTGAAGCACAGGGATCTCCCACTGTTGAGGGCTGAATTTTGTCTCCAAGATGTATATATTAAAGTCCCAATCCCCAGAACTTCAAAATGTGACTGTATTTGGAAACAGGGCATAAAAAAGTAATTAAGTTAAAATGAGTCCTCAAGCGTGAACCTTAATTCAATATGACTAGTGTCTTTGTAAGAAGAGGTGATTGAGACCCTGGCTGACAGAGGGAAGATTGTGGACCAGGGAAATGATGGCCATCTACAAGCCAAGAATAGAGCCTTGGGAAGTAACCAGTCCTACTGATACTTTGCTCCTGCCTCTAGACTTCTAACATCCATGGCTGAGAAAATGAGTTTCTGTTTTTAAGGCCATCCAGGCTGTGGTACTTTGCATGATAGCCCCAGTAAACACCATCAGGTCAAATTCAACAAGTCTATAAATAAAATGGTTCTTTACCTTTTCCCTTTTCCTGTCCTTGATCTTGAGTGGGCCCCACCAGTGGACTACCCAATTTTATTGACAACACTGTCCCTGCCTTCCAAGTTTATCAGTGAGAGGAAACTACTTTGAAGTTAAACTTTTCTCCTCTCTTGTAAAGGTGTTTCATATTGCAGGTTCAGTTCAGTTTTTCCATTCTTCTTCATTCCAGTTCCTAGTCCCTGAAATACTTTCATGCCCACATAGTCCTTAAACTGGATGCCTACACCATTCTGACTCTTCCTGTGGGAGGCTTGTTTATGGTCCATCATATCACCCATCCCTTCATTTCTGGGATGAAAGCTGTTCTGGTCTCCTACTTAGTTTCACCACTTGTATCTTTCCTTCTCCATGTCATTGTCATAGACTTATCAAAATAATTTTTCTAAAATATTTATTTTTATACTACTTTCCCACTTAAAGACCTACAATGTCTTCTTTTTTTTCATGTTAGATAAGATAGAAGTGTCTTTCCCTGTGTGTAAAACACTGTAGCACTTGACCCTCCTTTAGTTATTAAATCAGTGTCCTTCTCTAGTCATTGAGTAGATGCTCTGATTTACTCAGGCCATTTCCCTGATCTCAGCTTCTGTCTCTTCTCTAACCTCACCTAAAACACACACACACACACACACACACACACACACACACACACACACACCACAATTTCCTCTTTTCCACTAGAAGAGGAGAGGCTATTCCTCTTCATGTTCCCTCCATCCAGATTCTACATTTCTTTTAAAAAATTACCTCCACAAAATGTTCTAAAAGTAATTTAGTCCCACAGAGAGCTTTTTTATAGTCTTGGTCTGTCAGAATTGGAAATGAGTTTCCTGCCATTCAGTCTAACCTCCCATCCAATTGAGGACTCCCTCTCATAGCATCCTTGAGAGGTCCAGTCTTCCTTCAAACCTGTAGTTGGACCAGTACTCTGTAGTACTCTAAGATGAGATATAAATGCAAAGATGAAAGAACAAGGGGCTTTCCCTCATGAAACTTGTACTCTAATTGGGGGCACAGAGTAGCATTCTAATTACAAAGCAGAAAAACTAAAGGGACAGAAAAATTTACACTGCATGGTGCTGATGTTGGGGAGAAGTTAAGTTTAAGCTATCGAGATGATATAAAGGAAATGTAACTCATCCTCTGTGTACTGAGTGGTGAGTAGTTCACCCAGCAGGGAAGTCAAAGAAGATATTCCCAGGAAGGGGCAGCATGGATTGGTCTTTCTCTTTCTGAATTTTTCTAGTTCGTAACTCATCTATTCATGATCATCCCAACCTGCTCTTGGAAATCAACTTCTTGTTTAACAAACATCTTGAGATCTTCCAAGCAGAACGTACTATTTTTAAGGAAGGGATTATGTTTTCTGTTACTTCTGCACGCCTTACATTGCTTAGTAGTATCAGGCACAAAATAGGATATAATTTGTGTTTTAGTATAAAAGGATACTATATATCCATTGTAAGTTAAGATACATATTTTGAGTTTCTTTATGCAATAATAGTGATGATGGTTTGGCCCTGTTTGTCCAGCATTCTCATTTCTATCCATTTATGCTGCCTTGTCTCCAACTCCTGTATCTATCCTTATGTTAACCTTTATGAACAAAACAATATGCCAACAAGATGACTGTGACCCTAATGTCTTTGGCTGGGGAACAATGCAGAACTAATTGGAGTATTTGGGAATGGACCCTGTGGTCTTGAGCTTCCAGCCTGATGATTTAAACAATGCACCAACCACCCACAGACTGGTGTACATATTTGCTCATTGAATTATTTGAGTAATCCCTTATCATATTCTAGACATGTTATAATCATTCAGGACTTAATAAGTCATAACAAAAGAACTCTTTTCTCATCAGTGATGCTTATTAAGACCTTTAGGTTCTTGAAATAGATCTGCTTCTGCCCTGTTACTCCACTCACTACTATTCTCACTCAGAATATTTGGCTCTGGTTGGCAAGGTAAAATAGAATGGAGTATTTGAAGATAGTTTCTTGTGAGAGAAAAGAGGTATGTAGCATTTTTTCTTTGTTAATGGATGTAACAGATGAAATAGCTAATTATGCTCTAATTAGCTACTTTCTTCCTTTTTAATAGAACCCCTGATTTTCAGCTGGGCATGGAGTTACCTAGGTAAAAATTCAGTTTCCCATACTACCATACAGCTTGCTACAGTAATGTGACAAAATTCCAGGCAATGGATGGGGGAGGGAATGATCTAACAAGTTGGTGGGTTGAGATTTTTAAGACAACAAACATACCCTCCCCTCCTGCTTTCACTGCCCTCCCACTGACTGGCATGTAACTTTAATGGCTAACTATCCTTGACCATGGAGAAGAGGGCAACCTACTTGTGGTGGAAGAATAAGAAGATAGAAGGAACATGCAGCTCTAGACTGCTTATGCTCAGAGTTGTTATGTCAAAGAAGAATAAATTGTCCTGTTAAAGCTATGTTTATTTTAGGTCTCTAGTTCACCTGCTAATTACTACAATGAAAGATTAAAAAAAAAACTCATGAGGTTCACACAGTGTCAGCTGAGATGACAAGAAACATAGTTTTAAAGTATTTAATGACTTTCTCAAATCAGTACAAAAATTTAAATACAAAAATGATTTGTCATTAAATCTCAAATCTATCATGGAAACTCAAACAAGTTACCAATTTGTTCACCATTCATTATAGTCTAAAATATTTGAGGACACCCATTACAGACATTCTTTTCCCCTGTAGGATGTCATATTGCATTATAACTCTTTAAATAACAATAATGATAATTTGATCCATTTCACATGGAAAAGTTCTAGTTTATTTTGTTCAAATATGGATTACACTACCATCCCTAGACTTTAGAACATGTGGTTGTTTCAGATGCTTTTATACTAATGATGTGCATTTCTCAAAAGGGAAACATGGGCACATAGATAATTAGTTAAAACTTTTTAAAATTAAATGGAGTATCATTTAGCTTTGAGATTAGCACCATTGTAGAATACACAGTATCTGGAATAGATTTTGCTCCTCCTCCATCTAAAAGTTAGAAGCATATGCCTGATAATATACATACATATATATATATATATATATAGGCAATTGAGTAGCAACCAATAAATAAGTTGGAGATATTTTGAGAAGTGAAACTTAGTTTTAACTAAAGAGGTAATTTCTCTCTTGCTTGTTGGAAATAAATAGTCCATACATGTGCAGATAAATAGTTTTATAAATCAATTGGTCTGACATGCTTCTAAGTCATTTCAATGCTGTTTATCAGAAGGAGAGATCCATGTTACTTCTGTAGTCACCAGACCAAAACCAACAACCTCAAGACCAACCCAAAGGATATCTGGCCACATAAATGCTGCCTACTTTGAAAATGAAGGTTGGGTAGGGTATCATTTTAATGAGAAAACTGTTACATAATCAGCAGTAAATAGGAAAGCTTGTAGTAATGAATTCACTTTTCTTAAGAATTGAGAAGAAATGGTGGGCTGGGGATTTAGCTCAGTGGTGCCATGCCTGCCTGGCAAGCGCAAAGTCCTGAATTTGATTCCCAATAAAAAAAAAAAAAAGAATTGAGAAGAAATGGTGCTTGTATACTGTACAGGAAAAAGACAATTATTAGACTAAGAGTTTTTGTTGTAGTAAAAATGATGCCTTTGTGTGTGTGTGTGTGTGTGTGTGTGTGTGTGGTGCTGTGGTTTAACCCAGGGTCTTGTGCATGCTAAGCAAGAGCTCTACCACTGATTCAGATTTGACATAGGCAAATTTCATGTTTTCCTATATAGTATTTAGTATTTATTTGTGTAATTTTACCTCTATATCTATCCCTTCTGCTCCTTACTCTTAGTTTTTAATAAAAATATATAAAATTTTACTACCACAATCCCATATTATTTCCTCAAGAGGCTTATAGTGTTCATAGTGGGTAACAGTGGACTTGAAAAGGTTTGTCTATGTTTTGAGCAATGCTACTTAGTATGTGCCTGAGTGAAAAATCTGGAACATTTATTTCTCTCTGTCAAACCTGTTTTAGTTGTTGATTTGTGCTGAGTATGGGGTGACATAATTGACATGGACTATTGTCACCTTATGACACTTCAGCTGTCTTTTCCACAGTTTGCTGCTAAACAAACAACAATTTTAGTACCATCACCTGGAAACATCACACTTATTTTTAAATGTCAAACTTCATAATTAATTTTTAAATACAATTAATTTTTAAATACAAATTTATTTTCCTATGAATTCTGATGTTTCTCCCAAATTAAAAAATGGTTTGGATTTTGGGAATTGACTTTAGAAGGTCAGATGACATTCAGTTTGCAACCCTACTAAATAGGGACATTTCTTCAATTCACAGCTACTAAAAAATATTGATATCTCCATGATTAATACTTCATTGTGGTTGTTTATGTGTGGAGACAAAGGAGGGGAAATTTTAATGCATGTAAACACAGTATCTGCTGTTAATAATAAATAGTCCACAAAACTGGCAAGTTATACTGTAGAGGAAGGGTTACTTTGTTTTCCATATAAATTCAGGGTATTTATATGGGTAGGGCCATATTGAAAAGAGATTACATAGAAGGAGAAAAAGAAAAAGAAGTCACAGGAAAAAAAACCCCCTCGATAAATGAATGAGTTAATCATTACTCATGTCTTTAGCTGGTTTGTAAGCTCCTTGTGGACTTAGGTCCCACTCTAGCATCTCTGTGTTCTGTACAGAGGAGATGCTGAGTACATATATGATGGTTGACTGGTTCATGTGTTCTTTCAGAGAGTGCCTTGACACACAGTTCTGACGAAAGCCAGAACTGCTAAAAGACAGCCTCTAACAGGAGAGAAATATCCCTTGGATTAAAAACTACCATTATTTCCACTGCCCCCTCCCTCCTACTGAGACAGTAACACTACAGACCCCTTGCCCTTTGCCACACATACATTCCATGGCAAAGCATCTGCACAGATGGAGAGAAAATTATGCAAATAAAAACAGTATGTAACTGTTGATATTTCTTTAAGGCATATTTATAAATACTTTAAAAGAAACAATATGAGTGGATGACTTTCATTAGCTAGGATCTTTCATTCTGTCATATTTTGACTGATCTGAATAAAGCAGATTATCATGGAACCATATAATGTACAACACCTACATGATTCCAGTGGGTACAACATAAGTGTCAATACTTGGTATATAAATCTATCCCATCATTTTCCATTACAAGCTACTGTGCAGAGTATTAAACATGAATCTTAGTTTTTATTTGTACAAGATGGTCCAAACTTTCACTTAAATATAACTTTCCAACTATATAAATGTTTTGAAGTGATTGTGTTTTTCATTTGTATTTTTGATGTCTCATTTTCTTTTCTTCTATTAAATCTCTTTCTTTTCATTTTTTACATGGGATACAATAAATATCCTGAAAAGGAGGAATGGACATACTGCCCTGCATACAGTCCAGCAGCCTGTTCTGAGGGCATCTGGAGGAACACCCTGTCTCCAGGCCTGAGCAGCAGCACGGCACTCCCAGATGCCTGGTCCAGAAAGCCCTTTTTGTACTCATCGTATGTGTACATCATGGGCTCGTTGTTCTTGAAGAGAGCAACCCACACGTTGCCGCCCTTGCAGTGAACATGGTAAGCAAAGTAGTAGACGCCAGGGACCTCACAGGTGAAGATGCCGGTCTGTGGATTGTAGTTCTGTCTGCCATTATATAGCAGCTTGTCAAACTTCACTGGCAACCCCACTGGCGGGAAGGGTGCAGTCAGCTCCGCGGTAAATGCAGGCATCTCGTAGGCTGGCCCTCCATTCTTGCCTTTTTTAGCCCCATAGGCATGGGGGGGTTTCACACCATCAATTCCTAGCCCCATATCTGGCAGATACTCTCCCTGCGGGGGGGGTGTTGGGGGCATCACAGCCGGAGGACCAGGTGGTCCTGGAGGTCCTGGGGGCCCTGGAAGTCCAGGTTGGCCTTGAGGACCAAGGGCACCAGGCTTCCCTGGGGGCCCATGAAGTCCTGCGACTCCAGGTTTCCCTACACCAGGGAACCCAGGGGGCCCTGGGAGGCCTGGTTCCCCTTTGGGACCTGGAATTCCAGGTGGCCCAATGGGGCCGCTAGGGCCTACAATTCCTGGGATACCTGGAGGTCCCTGGAGACCCTGATCCCCTGGGATGCCTGGTTCTCCCTTGGGTCCAAGTAGCCCTGGCACACCAGGAAGCCCTGGCAATCCTTTGTGGCCAATTTCCCCCTTAGGCCCTATGGGACCTGGCAAACCTCTCATACCAGGGGCCCCTACTTCTCCAAGGAAACCTGGCTTTCCTGGAAAGCCCTGAAGCCCTGGCTCACCCTTGGGACCTGGTGGACCTTGGGGCCCTACAACTCCACCCTCTCCTTTGGGTCCAGGGAAACCAATAGCACCAGGAGGGCCCATAGGACCAGGGATTCCAGGTAAGCCTGGCTCTCCTGGGGGACCCCCCATTCCAGGGGCACCTACTAGCCCTTTCTCCCCTCTGGGTCCAAGTGCCCCAGGAATACCCCCAACACCCCTATCACCTTTGGGCCCTGGGAAACCTGGTTTCCCAACTCCTGGAAGGCCTGGGGGTCCTGGCACCCCTGGTAGTCCTTGCTCCCCTTTGCCACCTGGAAATCCTGGCTGGCCAGGGATCCCATCCTGGCCTGGTTTTCCAAGTCCAGGCATCCCAGGGGGTCCTTGAGCACCTGTTACCCCGATAGGTCCTTGTGGGCCAGGTTCCCCTGGCGGCCCTGGCTTCCCCAGGGGGCCCTGGGGCCCAGGGAAGCCTGTGACTCCTGGTTTTCCCACTCCTGGGAGTCCAACCGGGCCAGGAGGGCCATGCATTCCTGGAGGGCCCTTCAGACCTGGCAAACCTGGCATCCCAAAGCCCTTCTCTCCTTTAGGACCCTGGAGGCCTGGAGGTCCTGGTGGTCCTTTGGGTCCTCGATCACCCTTTGGTCCAGGCTGTCCTGGTAATCCCGGTCCACCTGGCTTCCCAATGCCAGGAAGTCCATGAGGCCCTGGAGGTCCTTGTGGGCCTGGAATCCCCATAGGCCCAATTTCCCCTTTGGGTCCAATTTCACCTTTTGCCCCAGGCATTCCCATGGCTCCTGGCTTCCCTGGCATTCCAGGCATACCTGGCTTTCCAACTCCTGGATAGCCTTGTGGCCCTGGTTTTCCTTTGATTCCAGGAATCCCATGACCTGGCAAACCAGGAGGTCCAGGAGGTCCTCTTGGGCCAGGTTCTCCACGGGGACCTTGTTCTCCTCGTAAACTGGCTAACGGTATTTCTACTGAGAGAGAGAGAGAGAGAGAGAGAGAGAGAGAGATTGATTTTGAATATCCATCATTTCAATTAAGTAATGAAATCATTAATTCTGACACATGTGCCTTTTACTTATGAAAGAAAAGACTAGAAATTATATATTCATCTTCTAGGACTATATGATATAAATATTTAAAGGAAAATCAATCTGGTAATTTATTTGATGTACTTAAGGTATTATTTTAAGAAATAGTATATACAGCTGCTTATATTAGCATTGGTTAAGTTAAAAAGCTAAAACATAAGAAACAGAACTTGAAAATGTTATATGTTCTTTTTTTTTTTTTTTTCTAGTACTGGAGATCGAACTTAGGACCTTGTGCTTGCCAGGCAGGTGTGGCACCATTGAGCTACATCTCTGGCTGTACGATATACTCTTGATAGAAAATTTGAAAGTTCAAAAATGTGTAAGAA
The DNA here is from genome assembly GCF_000247695.1 of Heterocephalus glaber. The sequence continues at coordinate 13,125,288 of NW_004624789.1, read as the reverse complement.
ACATTTTAAGTTGCTATAAGCCCACTACTCAGAGATAAGTACTTGACATACAAGGGTTGAATCAAAATATATGATGAGTGTTTACATTAAAAAATTTATTATAATAAGACACATTACCATTAATCCTCCTCAGAATACTCCCCTTTGCTTTGAATATACTTCTCCTGTTATTCTTGTGACTTTCTAAAGCGGTTCTGGAAGTCCTCTTTCAAGAGCATCTTTATGAGGTATGATAAAAATACAGTAAATGCCCTGGCTGACTGCCTTCTAAAGGAAAGCAGCCTTGTAAAAACATTGTGATGTGTTCTCATCTACCTTATTCACTGGATCTGATGTGCAACTTTTGGATCTTCCCCAAGTCAAAATAACCATGAAATAGAAATATTTTGAATCAATTCAGGACATTGAAGCAGCCCTGACTGTGCAGCTAAAGACATTCATGAGAGAGAACTTCCAGAATTGCTTCAGAAAGTGGCAAAAAAAGGTGATAAGTGTGTTTAAAGAAAGAAATATTTGATTTTTGAGGGGGATTAATGGTAATGTGGCTTTTACTGTAATACATTTTTAAAATAGTCACCATATTTTTGGATCACACAACGTGTATTTTCATCTCATCTTTAGTTGTGTGTGTGTGTGCATGCACATGTGCATGTGTGTATTTTAAACAATGTTAGAGTCATTCTCTGCTTTTATTTTTTTTTACTTAAAGTTAGATTTTTCATGACCTTATCTTTTTGGTTTTTATTTAAAATTTTTATTATAAATAAATATGGTTATATATATTTATGGATTATAAGTTGTCATTATAATTTATGAATACAATATGGAATAATAAAATCAAGATAATTAACATGCTCATTATCTTAAATACTTATTTTTGTGGTGACAAAATTTGAAACTTGCTCTCAGCTGCTTTGAAATGTATGATACACTATTATTAACTATATCCACTACATTGTGCAATACATTTAAAAGAAAATCCCCAAACCAAAAAGGTTATTTCTCCAGTGTAACTGAAGCTTTATACCCTTTGACTATCATCTCACCCTTCTCAGTCTCTGGTAACTGCTATTCTACTCTCTCATTCTGTGAATTTGATTGTTTAGATTCCACATATAAAGTGACAACATGTGATATTTGTCTTTATGTGCCAAGCTGATTTTTTAATGTAATAATTTAGGACTAAATAACATTTTCCCATGTGCTGAAATACAGTATGATGTGGGTTATGAAAATCATTATCATGAGGACTCAGGAAAGAAAGGAAGGATTTTACTTTGTATTTGCAAATCTGGCTTTTAAACAAGAAAGGTGAGTAAAGCATTTTAAGATGACAAGCAGTATGGATAAGGAAGAGAACTTAATTTGGGAGGAGGAAGCTCTATTTATCTTTCTGGTCTTGGCATGAGTTTTCAACTGGGTCACTTAAGCTATCAGCATCTCTGCTTGCCTGTTCGTTTAGCAAAAATAATAAAGACACACTACCAGATTAGAAAATACATATAAAAGGTGTTATATGTACCTCTTTTTCGAATTGTTACTGAAATACAAAGCACATGTTATATTATGCTGTGCCTTGCAGATAAACACAACTCTGGATCTCTCCATTCTACTGGGAATAATAGGTCACAGGAAGAAATGAAATATGTGGTCCAAAAGTTTTATGTTAACCCATAGTAGTATCTTAATCCTGACAACTGTACTCTTTGCCAAGCTCCAATCAGGGAACAAAACAGAATTGTAACACTCATATATATTTTCAAATAGTACCCATTCAAAGAGGCATAGGAGGTACCAAAAGCCAGGCAACCCCTTCAAGAAAGGAAGGGAAAAACTGCTGAGATAATCTCCTAAGTGGCACACTAGCTCCTAAAGAGAGTAAAATTGGGAATATGTCTCTTATGCTAACAAACATTATGTAGTATGATTAAGGTATGTTACTTGTAAGCAGTGAATTGTTTAGTTACTATATCAAGGCAGTATCTGGGGAGGTATCACATCTTATTCCTCAGGAATTCTGATGTCTAACACAATACTTGAAACATTTTGTTCTGACCAAGAATTAGTTGAATGGCAGTTGTACCAACTCAAAGTTCCTATGGTCCTTTAGTGTTTGCTCAGCACTATTAACCTTATTGTCATTGATTCTCTCAACATTCTTATTCTAAACATAAATCCAGTTGTTCTTTAGAGATGGAACTTCCTGCTACTGTGGGGGTTTGAGATGATCTCCACTTCCTCAAAGGTGATTGCTGCTCTGAATAACAGATAGATCTACTGAATTAAAAAAAAAATACCTGTCACAATGATAGGGATTTTGTGGGCATTAAATAATAATTAGGCCTAAAAAGTAATAAGCGTGATTATCAGGTATCCTATCTAGATGCAGTCTGTGCTTTTTTTTTGTCCATTATTGATTGACATGTATGGCTTGATAAGAGCAATATTTAAAAGCACTTGAATTTACCTAGCACCTAGTTTGCAAAATGCTTTCATAACTTTTTCTTTGAACACAGCAGGCCTTTACATTATTGTTTTCCTAAGTTCTAAAGACTGATTTGTCACTTCATTTTTCTTTTTTTTCCCTTTTCAGTACTTTAATTCCTCAGCAAATGACCCAGAGCCTGACACAAAAGTAGGCATTCACTAGATATCTGCTGAATTTTGAATAAAAAAATGAGGCAATAAACCACTTGTGATTAAGCATTTTGTTTCAATTGATGCTATTTAAAATATAAAATTGGAATATCTTTCTCCTTCTCTTTCTTTTCTTTTTTCGTTCTAGTGATAGTGATGGAAACATGTACTTTTCCTTAAGATTGGAACTTTTTGGGCCAGGGATTTAGCTCAGTGGTTCTGCCACCTGCCTCTCAAACATAAGTTCCCAAGTTTGATCCCTGGAACCAAAAAAGATTGGAACTTTTCAAAACTAAAGTTTAGAGTCCAGTAAGCATTTGATAAGCATCAATAACAAAGTCTAAAATGAAAGTTTTTAAAATGAGGTTTTCCATCCACCTCCATAATTCAGGAGGTTGGAAAACTGTTTTATAACAATGTGCATGTATGATATTACCTTTGCCTTTCTTGGGTACTGTTTCCTTGCCCATCCTTGGCACTGGTTGAATCTCCTTCATATATTGGGGTAAGTGTGGATACTCTTTGCCATACTGCAAGTGAGGCAGCTCTTTGCCCATGGTAAGGCCATCTTTGCCCAGAGGCATATGAGGTACTTGCTGGCCCAGGGGCTGGTATTGGGGAATTTGTGGTGGCATCTGAGGAGGAATCTGAGGTGGCAGCGGCTTGATCCCATAGTAGGCACCAGCCTGAATGAACCTGATGGAGCTCAGGGAAATGGTGACCAGCACTCCAAGCAGCTGCAGAGGACCAGGTAGTACAGCCATCACCTGTGGAGGAAAGAATACACCAACACGGTGAGATCCTGTAGGCCAAGGTACTGGTGTTTCCTTGGAGACTGGAAAAGTAGGGGAAATGTCTTTATCATTAGAACTTTATGGGTGAAAAGTAAATGAAATAAAGAGCCACTCTTTAATAGAAAAAAAACACAAAAAACCAAAAGAGCTATCTGTCAAATGGAGGTAATTGGTGGGCAAATAGGCTATAGCAGAAACTGCTAGTTGTTTCCAAGTATCAATTTTGCCACTCTTCCATAATATTGGAACTCCTAATTTTCTTCTGGGAATAGGGCAGGCCAAAGCAGAGACATTTTAGTTAGGTGTGGCCATGTAGCAAAGTCCTGGTGAACTGGATGTAACTTCCAAGAAGGATCCTAATAGGGAAAGAGAATGTTTTTTCCTTCATCCATTTTGTTACTTGGAATACTGTTATGGTGCCAGGAAATGGGCTTTGGACCATGAGGTGAAAGCTATGTGTTGACGATAGTAGAGCAGCAAGCTAGAAGAAACCTCAGCCCTGGATGAATATGGAGGCTGTAGTCTACACTAATCCTTAAATTTGCAGTTTGTTTACTTAAGAGAGAAATAAAGTTTTGTTTTTGTTCGTTTTTTGAGACAGGGTATCCCTATGCAATTCAGGCTGGCCTTAAGCCCCCTGTGTAGCCCAGGCTGGCCTCAAACTCTCGGCAATCCTCCTGCTTCAGCCTCCCAAGCTATGGGGTTACAGGCATGCACCACCACACTCAACAGTCTTGTCTTCTTTAGTCCACTTTTATTTTGGGTGTCCCACATTTGCACAAAACCTAATCCCAACACACAGTGCCATAAAGTCTTTGTTAATTAGTATCAAAATTCTATTCGAAATAGATATAGTCAAATACCTGTAGGCTTTATTCCAGGGGCAGAGGTTTTTCATCTGCCCAATGTGTTTTGGATGCTTTGATGTAGTCATAAATACAAAGTTACATGTAAATGTAAAACAAACAACACTAAAAACTGCAGAAGTCCTTTGAGTTGGAGAAAAGGTACTCCATGTAATAGTCCCAAAATGTCATTTTAAAATTTACTATCACAATTATGCACATTTCTTTATTCTCTTTACCTACTATGGAGTCACATGTTTAGAATTTGGCTAATTGGATTGTGAATGCATTAAGTTTGTATTTGGACTTTTTTTCTAAACAAAAGAAAGGAATTTACAATACAAATGTGTTGCATAAAGTAGAGGGAGATTCAGAAAAATAAACTGTTTCTAAGCCCTTTAATACCAGGATTTGCAGATTAGCAGTTCAATGAATAAATATGTATGAGGTTTATCTGTTTATAAAAACCAGCTTGAGATCTCTGAAAGCAGTGGTGGCTAACCTCTGGCATGTGTTGCAGCAGTAGGCTATTTGTGTCTTTGAAAGCTGGAAAAGGTTCACCATCTCTGGGAGACCAAACAGCTCCGGGAAATGCAGAGCAAGCAAATGCACACTAGAGGGCACTTGTGGCCTGCACTGAAGTCTCCAGTTCTCTACCCCCTGCTCAACTTCCACTCATGTCACCCACACTGGTCCTGCATCTACTATACTGTCACACCTCATTAAGGCATTTAATGAAAATCGGAATCATAGTGAAGTGCATCCTAAATGTGGGGTGGGGGTGGTATGAAGAGTAACCAAGATAGAGAGGAGGCAAGTTTCTCATAATCTTTAAAGTATCTTCTAGAAAACACTTCTGTTCATAAGTAATTTAATTTCCATTTTCATGGGAATTTGTTTTCTTTACTTCTGCTTTAATTCTGGATCATCGTTTTCCACTTCTTAGAAAATATGCATTGAATTTGTGATATCCTATTGAAGATTAATGCCAAGAGTGTGAACAGGCTACAGAAGGATTGGTTAATAAAAAACATCTAAGCAAATATTTAATATGAATCTCTACCACAAAATTCACGGCTTTCCAATTTTTCTGAATATACTAAGTAATCATTTTTTTCTCCTTCAGGGAAGAAATGAAAGAACATTTGTCAACAAAATAATTTATAAAACTTTCTCTATTTCATAAATCAGAACAGTCTCAAGAGCTATTTATTTCAAGAGTACTCTGAATAATATATATAGTGGCAGAGTGGCAGGAGATAGAAAGCCGTTACAATATTCTCTCTCTAAGAATGATTGTTATAAGCCATTTGTAAAAAGCCACAAAATTAATATTGACTTATGCTTATTAGTAGTCAAATTTATTTTAGGTGAAAAAAAATCTGCCATAAATACTCAATTTTTTTTGAATATTTAACAGAAAAAGCACTAGACCCACCCACAAAGTACAAAGATGAATATATCATCAATGAGTGCACCCTCAAGGAGTTTATTCTGTTTTAGTAGAGGCGATAAATGTGCACAGTATTAATGGTTAGCAAAGAATATTCAGAAGAATCTAAATTTCTCTCTTATATTTAAAATTCCTTCTCTTTGAAGCATCAAGTTTTTTTATTGTTTCCCCATATTTTCCCAGAGTATGCAATATAATATGCACCTTTAAAACACAAATTACCCCATACCATACATCTACACTTGGTCTTAGTCCATAGGCTGAGAAGCAATGATATCATATATCTTTCTTGTCTTATTTTCACTCAAAGATCAGTACTTAGACTTATTTCTTGTCATGTTTTGTGTATCTAAACAAATTCCTTCAATAGGACTTAATTGTTCTTCTTTTAAATCCTGTCCTTCTCTAACAGTCAGTGTCTCTAAGGTAGTCACTGAAGGCTTTAAAGTGTTAATCCTGATACAAAAATATTAAACTAGGACTTGCACTGTAATTCCTTTGGGGCTGAAAGAATTCAATTATCGAACAATAAACTGTGATGTCTTTAGTGATAACTTAGTGTGCTTGGCGCTTCACCTTTCCTTCAGTGTAGTGGATGTATTGGATTATACTTAATAATCTTTAAACCAGGACAATCTAGTGAAATGCTGGAAAAAGGTGAAATGCCTGGAAGACCAGTTGAATACCAAAGACCTAGCGGGATCCTGATTTCCTACCATTATTTCCTTTCAGAGGCTTGGCCACTTTCTCCCCCAAAACCACCTCCTAAGGTCTGCCATCTGCCATTTTTATGGCTCTTTATTTAAATAAACTTTGTTCAGCTTTAACTTGAATATTTATGTGGGGGCCCTGGTTAGAATTTACCGCTTGACTTATCCCGACTAATTTCCCTGCTGTCCCTGAGGATAGTTTTGGTGGTCAGAGTGGTGTGGTGGTTCTCTCAAATCACTCAAAAGAACATCAGATTTGTGTAACATTATACAAACACCTGGCGGGGAACAAGGAGCCTTGGAATTCCTGCTGGGAAGAAATGGTGGTAATGGGTTTTCTTTCCACTCTGCTTTTGCTGGGGATGCAGAACATAATATTGTGAGTTCTTGATTTTTGTTTCTTTGATAGCTAGTGTGTGTGTGTGTTGGTGTGTGTGTTTGTGTGTGTGTGTTTGTGTACACATAAACATAAGCATGTCTAATGTGTTGACACTGCATCTTTGCTAGCCAGGTTGGCTTTGTAATGAGTGTCATTTCATATGGAAAGCATGGTATAGGAGTGAAAAGATGTGTATTGGACTTTAGCTCCACTATTCTTCATGCCTGTGACCTTGGCAAGTCCTTTATCTTCACTGAGCCTCAGTTTCCTCACTACAAAATAGAAATGACAATCTCTATCAATCATTGAGAGATATTCAAGGTTACAAGTGATAGTATGAATTCTTCGTAAGCTGAAAAGCACTATTCAAATTTGTTATTAATGGAGTGCAACCAAAAAGACAGATCAAAACCAACTGAAAAGTCAAAGACTTTCAAAAAAGGGTACTAGCCAAAGTAAATGTGAGGTTAACTGCAATAATGATAAACCCAACATGAATAAAACAATAATGGCTATTAAAATGTACTCATTAAAAATGGCAAAAAAACCCCCAAAAACCCAACAAAAAACCCCCAGCTGAACCAAGGCAATCATTCATTCAAGATTGCCAATCCTAATCATTTTGACTAGCTGTAAATGATTCCTTGTATTTGGGCAGAGCTGCAGTGACTTTTAGTTTCCTCATGTGACCTGTAATGTATATTGCAGAATAATGTGATATATATTATTTTAGATGCTCCTAAGGAATCTATTTGTACATTTATCCTCATGAGATTTTTGGCTTGCTATGAAAAAGAATGTTTAAATATTTAAACCTTCAATCCGTGCCCTAAATCCAGCGTTCTCTTTCACGCAGGACTAATACAATATTATCTACATGAGCGCATGTGTGTCTGTTTTGTGTGGTGTAGACAAGCCTCTCTCATCTGATGTTGGGCCAGTCCTTTGTGCCCGCTGCTTGCCTTTACACAAGATTTGTAATTTTCAAAACCTCTCAGATTTGCTACTCCTGAAGAAAGGAAAAATCAGGCCGAGTCTTCCTCCAATATTCACCAGAGTTGCCTCCCTGGGTTTCCCATGCCTCTGAAAATTCTCTTGCTTGCATTACTCAGAGCAATTGTTCCATTAGCTGTAGATACATATTGAACAGCTATAAATTGTTAAGAATTTTCTGGGGCCAGGGATTTAGCTCAGTGGTGCCGCCGTCTGCCTCGAAAGCTCAAAGTCCTGAGTTTGATCCCCGGTACAAAAAAAAAAAAGAATTTTCTGGGTATAGGAGATATAGCGATCAATTAGAAAGATGAGGGCTTATCTTATTGAACTCATATTCTAGTATGAGGAGACAGGTGATAAGTTAATATAAATTTCATAATTTCAGATTTGAGTGCTATAAAGAAAACAAAGCAGGTGTCTTTGTATATTCAGACTGCATTACTTTGCCACAGCTTCTATAATAAAGTTCTATATCTCAGACTGGGTGGCTTAAACAACAGAAATTTATTGCTTACAGTTCTGGAAGCTGGTAAGTCCAAGATCAAGATATCAACAGATTGGGTGTGTGGTGAGGGCCCATTTCCTTGTTCATAGACAGCCATCTGCTCGTGCATCTTCACAGAGTGTGAAGGGGAAGGGAGCTCTCTGGGGTCTCTTTTATAAGGGCACTAATCTCATTCACGAGAGCTGTGCCCTTATAACCTGATCACCTCACATAGGCCCCACTTCCTAGTATCATCACATTGAGGGCTAGAATTTCAACATAGGGATATGGGAAGACCTAAACATTTAGTGCATAGCAACAGAATGAAGAGTTCATGAATGACCTGGACTGGATAAAACTGTTTTGGAAAGGTCAGTAGGGGAAGATATCTCTGAGGTTCCTTTTTTGGGAAGGATTTTTAAAAACTGTTCTCCCAATTTCAGTCCTGTATCAGTTTACTAGGGCTGCATTAACAAAGTATTTCAGAATGGGTAACTTAAAAAATAGAAATTTATTTTTCTGCAGTTATAGAGGATTAGCTGTCCAAAATCAAGGCACTGATAGGGTTGGATTCTTCTGAGCCTCTCTTCTTGGTTTGTAGATGGCAGCCTTCTCCCTATTAGATCTTTCCTCTGCTTTCTTCTTGTGCTAGGGATTGAACCCAGGCCCTTGTACATGCTGGGAAAGCACTCTGCCTCTGAGTTGCACTCCTGCCCCTCCATGTGTCTCTTATTTTGTAAGAGTTATATGATTCACCCTAGTGACCTCATTTTAACTTAATTTATTTTCTAAATAGCCTATGTCTAACAGTCACATTTTGGAGGATTAGGATTTCAACATATGAATTTGGAGAGTGAGAGATGACAGACTTCAGCTCATAACACCTACCTTCCTCTAAATCAATTTAATTCCTATGAAGCCTTCCACACCTGCTTAGTCATCATTATTCTTTTAGTTGTACTAAAAATTTAACACAGAAGTGAATGTAATCATAACCAGTCTTATGTTTTTTCCCATTGCTTTTTTCCTGCATTAGATTTAACACAACTGAAGCTTCCTGAGGACAAGGAAAATGTGATAGTCTTTTGATTTTCTCAGTGTAGTAGTGAATCTTCACAATTGAAACTCTTAAGATTGATGGAGGCTTTCAAAAATATTTACTTCAGCCTCACTCCTCTTTTAAAATCCATTTTTAACAATTGTTAACAGAAGCTCTCATGTTTTCTATTTGAATAATGATGGGAACACTCAAAAGGCAGCCCATTATCTTACCATACAGATTTGTTACTTTTTAAAAATTGACAACTTGTAGGGGAGACTTAACTTGTTTGAATCATATGTGGCAGTGCAGATGAAGCTTACTTTGGTTGGATTGGGTTGGAAAAGAGTGTTAAGAAAGTTCATCCCCAAACTGGTTATAAAGGATATAAGCAAAAAGATGGTCACATATCCTTTTATTATCATGTTAAAACATTTTCAAATCAGCCCACCCTAAGGTCAACTAACTACAGATATGTAACTTTGTTGCATAATTGATTAGTATTATAGATATTACTATCGATTAACCCTTTTCACGGTTATAGTTTTATTACCTTTTATCATATCAACCAGTTTCATATCTAAGAGTATAATCTTAACATTTTTAAAATTTACTGATTTTTAAAAATTAATTGTATTGGTACATTTAAGGTATGCAATATAATGGCATTCATCCTTGTAATTTTATTTTGAATTAACTTTGTCCTTATTTAAAATAAAACATTGATTTGTGTTAACTTATTTATGAGAACTGTATTTTTAGAAGTTTGAGGATTATGTTTTGATGGGAACATATAAATATATAGTGTATCAAAATTTTTGGAGAAAAAGCAGGAGAAAGCGCAGCAGGTGTGGAGGTGGTGGTTGTCAGTCATCAGTATGATGTTCTTTGGAGCTCATTTCATAGTGGGGCTTCTGTGCTTAGAGGGGCAGGACCCTGGGTTTTAAAGGAAGAAACAAGCAACTCTAACAAATAAAAGGTAGAGAAATTTTTCCTGGGCAAAAGCAGAGGAGGTGAAGTGTGAGCAGTGTTTACTGATGCTTGGGGAAATTCAGGGAAAAGGAAATTCCTAGTGGAGGGGCAGAAGAAAAAAAAGTCAGAAGTTTGTTATATGGTACATATTGTAAAATCTCTCCTTTCTGTTTTCTATACTGAAATCTTCTGAAAAACTAATACTTTTGTGGAAATGAAGTATCTTTGGGTAGCCAAAAGAATCACTCAACTCTGTGTCCAGATTCATGTTGGACAAAAACAGTGTATGTAAGAAAATAGGAACCCAAGAATGGCCGGGAACAGAGGGACAGTGAACACCTACATTATAATAATCTCAGCTACATTTCTGACCACTTACTTTGTGTCAGCAACAGGGACATACTTTCAATTATGTTGTTGTTAATTAATCTTATTCCATTTTAGTTCTATTTTTGACATTAAATTCTTTAAATTTATCTCTCCCCATCCTGTACTTACAAAGATTGATTATTTTACTGATATTCAAGTCTGTATACTTATCTCTGTTACCTTGCAAGTTAGAAATTTAAAATTACCATTTGATTATTTCTAGAAGCCACTATCCAATATATTAGTTAACAGTTGTCCTACTTTATTTTATAAAGTATGCATCTGTTTAACTATGTTCTTACTGTTCTCCATATTATCCTCCAAATATCATGGTCTTCTCATTGGTTGAAATAAAGAAATAGTCAGTTGCATAGGACAAAAGCCTGGGATAGATCCAAGATCTTTTTCTTTTTTGGACTAGTTATTCATGAATTTAGAAAGCCACTGGTAAGATAAATATCCCAAGATGGAGCCCAAATAAATAAGCTTATCACTTTTGGTCAATCATTCCACAGGAGACAGTGGGCAAGATCACTTAGTAAACATTTATTGAGTTCATCTGTCCATTTATACCAACCAGGACTGATATAAATATAAACCAAGCTTGAATTATATGCTTCATTGATGAATCCTGAACTGCACTTTGATTAAGAGGAACCGACTGCACCACTGACTAGCTATAGGCAGAGCTATGTAACCTATGGAGCTTGAGAAGTCAGTTGACCTCTTCACAAGATGGAGAAAAGAACATAGTTTGCCCCCAGCTCTGGAAATTGGTCACACACATAAACGCCCCTCCCAACCCAAAATGAGTGGCCAAGCACAACATTCCAAAAGCTCTCCAGAGGAGATGATTTCACAATATTCCCAGTAACCCATTGCAGTATTTCACAGTTGATTTCTAATATCTAATCTGAATCTCTTCTGCTAAACTTTAAGCTCATTTCTTCTTTTTCCATTCTCAAAAGAGGTGGGAAACATCTGAAAAATATTTTTAAAATAGTTCACATGTTTGAAGTTTGTAATTAACTCCTTTTGTTTGTATATCTAGAATAGTGTTAGCTGCTAAATAGTTTAAAAAACACTTGGGAGAACTCTTAAAATTTAGAAAATACTACAGTGGAAGTTTTTTCTTTCTGCAGTATGAAAGCATCATTGCTTTCAGAGCACAGAGTACCTAAAATCTATTTCTGACCTTAGTAAGTCACCTATTCTGATTGGTGTTATTTCCTTCATTTTCAGAAAACGGACATTGGCTAAATACTTCAAGGTCCCTTCCAGTTCTAAAGTTTACTCGTAACTGTGAATGTGTGAAGAATATGTATATATTTACACTTAAGTGAATTTATGGATTTAGATGCTCAATCTTTTGCATGCCAGAAAGTTATATTCATCTCCTACTTTTTATTACGTTTCAATATTTCAATCTTCCTTTTTACAGCTATAGATGGTACAAGGAAAGTTTGTACAACCTTTCTGTAAATATTCCTCTGTTACTAAACCAGAAATCAAAGGAAAAATCAAGACCCAAAGTTTAGGGCCAGAAAATTTGATGTATGTTTTTTTTAAAGAAACAATATTCTAAGGTTAAATAAAAATGGAATTCTTGCTAAGAAATCTTCTAAAAGTGATTACAAATTATAGTATATTCGTACAATGTGTGGAATCAAAAATTCTTGCATTCTGGAAGTATAGACAATGCCTTATTTGAAAATGAAAAATGAATACAAAGCATGTACCTTGAGAATGGGAACAGGCAGTTAATAGTTATGACATCATGTTTCAGGAACTACATTTTTCATTTTAAAAGAAAAATAAAAATTCTGAATTCTAGAGGCAGCTCTGTAGTAAAACAAGGGGTAGACTTTCCAAGAGTAAAGTCTTTATCATTACATGGCCCTAGAGTGCACAGCAAGTAAATTCTTTCCTGATGTTCCAAGAAGGATCGTATAGCACTCTATATTTTTTATGTGAGCTCTTTGAAAGACACATAGGTACCCACTCAATAATTTAATTAATATTTTATTTTTGAATTATAAATTTATATAAGCATTTTCATGTGAGCATCTTTCTTCTCCATACTAGTGCAGTTTGTATAAAGAACATGATATAAAATAAAGATATTTTTCAGGCCTTTTCAAGGAAGAGATGTATAGGAAAATTTTATCTAATATAAAACATTAAACTATATTATAAAAATACTTATTTAGAACAACAATCATGTGTTGTGCAAAATATGAATTTTATTGAACATTTTTCTTCACACACACTTTTACCTCACTTTGAATTCTTGTTCAGAACTAGGGATTATGAGTGAATTTCAACCAATGAGAACTCAGCAAAGTCCTTGTAATATGCCATTAGAACTTGGTAGTTTAATTGAAATAGTTCTTTGTAAATAGCGTGGATTGATTGAATTTAGTTCAGTGTTTAATTATTTGACTCATTCTCAAAGTATCTCAGGTCATAGAATCTAGAGTTTAAATCACATTAGGTAAGGCTGGGGATTTAGGTCAGTGGTTCCGGCGCCGGCCTCATAAGCGGAAGGATCCCAGTTTGATCCTCGGTACAAAATCACATTAGGTAAAAAGACGAAAGCAGATAACTTACTTCCTGAATGGCCTTCACTTGGGTCCTGAGCTCTAAGGAGTATGGAGTCCTGGGGCAGCCTCAAGGTGTGGGAAAGGACAAGGAAGACCGGATGGTTTGCTTAAGGATTCAACTTTGTAATTTTCCCATTTTTAGTAATTTTGTGTGTCTTCTAGATAAATGGAAGAGTTTAGATGAAACACAAATTAATGGCGTTTCTTACTACTAGATGTTCTGATGAGTTTGGACAATGGAGAAAGCTGAAATATAAAGTACAAATGAATTAAGGTTGCAGTCAGCATGGGTACTTCCTGGAAGCAATAGCGAGAGGGCTTTACTAGCACGGACCTTTCTCTCAATGATTTCTGAGGATGGTGACTGAGATTATGCGAGAGTTTCTTCTCTGTGCCTTACTCTTTATGGCACTTTGTGCTCCAGCAATGTATCAAGAGGATTAAATGAGCAAGCCAATTTCCCTTTCTTTAACTGAGCAGGCTATTATGACAGTAGTTTGTTTTGTATTTTTACAGGAAACTGTGAAATAAAAATTCCCCAAGCCAAGGAACAAATCCTAGCCTAATCAACCTCTCCATGATACTAATCTACTTATTAATTAAGTTACCATGTGGTTGCATATGTATCTTGTGAGTTTAGAGGCAAGGGGTAAAAGTCATAATATAATTAACTGTTGACTTTTTCTCCCCACTTTTGGGCTGGTTACTTTTTGGGGGCCCGATTGTTGATATTTTATTTAGTTATGATTATTTGAGCCATATAACTGATGTTAAAAGTCAAGGCCTAGGATTTTTATCACACATGGAAAAAATGTTAAATCAACAGTACTTGGGAAATAAAAATAATTAATAAATTTGTTCCCCAAATTGTCTCTTTTTACCCCATACCCACCTCCATACATATAGCAATCTCTGGTCAGAAGAGCAATCCTACTAAAATTGCAATATTTAACCCTGGAAATTTCTGAATTATAAAAGAACTAAAAAAGTTCAACAATTTCTTGGTCAATGAAAATGTAGATTTTTTTTCTCTGTTGTATGGGTCAAGGGCTGCAGAAATTCCACAGGACTATTCTCAGCAATGAATTTACATTTACAAATTTAGTTTTCAAGCTGGGACTAAGCCCAAAACACTAAATTGTAATAAATTGTGAGCAACAGAGAGGGCAGTCTCTAGAATCCACTGCCTTTCAACCGCAGGTCCATCTCAATAATTAGCCTACATGGTAACATCCTGCACTTTGAACACAGCAAAGCATGGAGTGCAACCAAACCACAGCTATCTTGGTATTATAAGTTCCATTTATTTAAAGGGTGGAATTTATTTTGAGGGAGTGAGATGGATGTACTGTCTGAGAGGAAAAATCATATGGTTTTCACAGTTAATCCACTGAACATTTTTCACAGAAAAAAAGTGGAGAAAAGAAAGGACAAAGAATAATGTAAAAAGATGTCAGATCTTGAGGCTACATCAGTGAAGGAAACTGGAACTATATAAGGAAACTTTTATGAGCAAAATCCTTTACAAGGCATAAGAATTCACACAAACATGGACTTTCGCTGATAAACATGCTTCACAAATGTGAATTCTCAGGACTTTGAATGTGAATAGGATTATGAATTGGAGATAAGAGTCAAGGTGTAATCTTCTCTGTAACCTTCCCTGTGATATCCATGTATTCATTTAAGAGCCTTTTCTTACTAAGGTATACAGTAATTCTCTTTTACTAAGGTAATTGAATGGGATGGAAGCCCAACACTTGGAGAAATAGTGAGGGGCACGAGTGCGTGATTGGAGCCAGGTGGCCAGTGTGGTGAATGGGAAACATCTGTGCTATCCAAAGCTGCAGTTGCCAAAAAGCTCACTTCCTGCCAGTCATGGGAATGTGTGTTTAGTTTGGGCGGTTCTTCCAGTTTATCAAGAGAAATCAGAAATCAGGACACACTGTGAAACTTCTCGTCCTCCTCCTCCTTCTTTCTTTTTTAACATTATGGGTAGGATCCAGCCTTCAGGCTGCTGGGTACCTTTGTTCTAGGTGGTTTCTGACTTCTCTCACTTTAAAATTTTTTGGGGGAAATTTTCTCATACCTTATATTGCTTAATTTTTTTTAAGCCCTGGCATTGTTTTTCTCCATTGCTTCAGTTGGATACCTTAATCACCAAATTTGGCAATCTTCTATTAAATTTTTAGGTACTATGTTAGTGGCTAGAGATATATTAAAAATAAAGCGAAACATGATTGACTCTTAAGAAGTTTACAATCAACAGTTGAAAGTAAGATCTTAATCTAGTATAAGTGCTTTGGTAAAGACAAAACAGACTTGGGTTGGGTAGGGTTTGTTAGGCACAAGGTCCTTGGAGACAGTATCAAAATTTCTTATTAAGGGAATAAATGGGGACTGCCCAACAGTTGAGGTATTCTTTGCCCTTCATCAAAATCATCTAAATGCAGATGTTGGATATCTAAATCATTAAAGAACAGCTGTTCTTGAACATGGGGTAATGCCTGAATTACATCCTGATTCTAACACTTACTGTGTGATCTTTTTAACCTATTTGTGCCTTAATTTCTTTATGATAAATTGGGGCTGATGATAACATGACCTGTTTTAGGAGGTTGTTGAAAGGATTCAGGGAATTAAAGCAAATAATATGCTTCATACAGTGCTTAGATACAGTAGATATTCTGTGGTAGCTATTATTTAAATAAATAGAAGAGGGCCAGGGATTTAGCTCAGTTGTTCTGCCACCTGCCTTGAAAGTGCAAGGTCCTGAGTTTGATACCTGGTACCACTTCCCCAAAAAATAAATAGAAGAAAAAAGTGAAGAAGGAAGAGGATGATGAGGAGGGATAGAGGGGATCTTGAGCACATATTCCCATGACATTTTGCTTTACTGGAGTCTTATTTTGAAGAATTTGAAAGGTAATGATTTTTGTTTTCACTCTGCTCCTGTTATGAAAATTAAGCTGACCAATTGCCTCCTTGGCTGAGATTTTAAAGGAAGGCAAGGTAAATGTAGCTTCTAATAAGTAGGAAACACACACTGTGTTTGCTTCCCCATTTACTAGTTGTGTGCAAACACTATTTCAAAGGCTGAATCCCACCCCAGCTTCAATTCCTTCAGAGATTGGTCACTGCAGTATTCTATGTATTGAATGGAAAGAGCTTTAGCTTTGAATTTCAGAGAACAGAAGACATTGCCATGAGTTGATGGCAGCACATTGGTCTTGTGAAAGTAACTGTAGAATTCAGGCTGTATTTTTGTGCTGAAAGAAGTTAAATGCACAAGTGATAATAGCTATAAACTTTTAGGTCAGAACATTAATTAGCTTACAACTTTCTTGGAAGGTTGATCTTCCTATGGTATATTTGGGTACTTGAGTAAAGTAATGTTGCTATGGTGAAAAGTTATTGAGTGTTTACCAGATTTCAGTAGTTGTATCTGAAAGATTCTTTCCCTAGGGGCCGGGGATTTAGCTCAGTGGTTCCGCTGCCTGCCTCGAAAGCGCAAGGTCCTGAGTTTGATCCCCGGTACCAAAAAAAAAAAAACAAAACCAAAGATTCATTCCCTACCCATAGATCTCTACTTAATTCAAAACCATACTGAGTTTTCTGTCTGAAAAAAACAGACTCAATTCAATATGCATTTCTTTATAGTTAGTGCAAAGTAGTTACCTCAAATACCAAATAAATCCCAACCATATTTAGCCATGAGCATTTGTTTTAATATAAAGGTTAATTTCCCTCAAATTGAAGCAAATATATAATGTTTTTGAAAAACAATTCTTAGTCAAAATTTCTAGGAACACCATATAAGGGAGGGATGCTATGTAAGAGATCACTCAAGTGTCTGGAGGAATAAGATCAGAATTTTATCTTTGAGAATTCTCTTTGTACCTAGTTCATAATGGCACAAAGTAGGCTTGGCAATTGCTTGTCAGATGAATATATAAATGGCACCATTTTTATCCTGTCCCCCTGCCTTTTCCAAATCTTAAAGTAAGATATCAGGTGGGTGACAGCTGAGAGACCCCCTGGTTATAGAACACTGAATTAGTGTTACTCTTCCTTCTATCTACTATTTCCATTATCTCTCTCCTAATTTTGTATTCTGGTGCCTGTTGCCACCATATAAGAATAGAAAATCTCAAATAATAGATTTTTGATTTTACAAATTGTGTAAAAAATAGCAAAGGAATGGCTGATGGTAAAATAATCTTAAGATTAGTGATAATTTTTATTCATTTGAACAATGTTTGTAAGATTGTCATAGAATTGGTTTGGGCTGAATAACAGTATCATGAAGGCATTTTTCTAGGTCTCCAGTCTGATGTTCAGTTAAGGACTTCAGATCTCAAATGACAATATCTGAATTTCTCTCCCTCTACCAAAAACTCAGATGCTATTTTCTTATTTGTAGAACCAAGAGTGTTGGACTAAGTGATCTCTAATATTACCATCCCAGTCCTTTTTGTTGTCTTTTAATCATTTCAGAGACTGGAAAGAGTCAGATAATAGTTTGTGGAGTCAAGTACTAACATGAGTGCTGAGAAGGGGGAAGAGAGATGAACATTTTCTTGTTTCATATTAATGTGAACTCTGAACAACTCTTTGCAAAGTTCCATGATTCTTTACCCTGTGATTGTTTTTTGGGACATATCTTTGCTATAAATTTCTGTCTCCCAGCTGTGGAAACTAGTCAAGAATACATTATTGACCACCTGCTCACTTTCTTATACAAGATGATTCCCCAGACTTATTTTCTTTGCTTTCTCCTCCTGCTGGTTTATGGGTTTCCCTTATATAGCAATAAAACTCATGGAGATTCCTCTTAGGAATGAATTAATGCCACTTAAGTAGATTTCCGTTAGCTGCCCTTTGATGGTTCTGTTTAAAAATAAAGGGAGAGCTGGGGAAGTTTAGTGCTTATTGAAATTTTCCTTCCCTTTGCTTTAAAGTTACCACTCCTCAGAAACACTTAGTTATACTCCAGGAGAGCTTTGTTGACACTGAAAAAATGTCTGGGAAATATTGTCAGAAGACAAACACACCATCTTTTAGTAATATTTTTCCCCATTGGCAAGGTATTTGCATCACAGGGAGACCCAGCTCAGCCTGTGTGAGCTTTTCTTATATTCCTTTAAATACCAGAAAGTGTGTCTGAATTCCAGAAGAGCAGAATGTGATCTTGTTCTCCACTCTAATAGCAAACAGATTAAGGGTCTGGTGTCACGATCCTATTTCAACTTCGTGTAGTCTACAATTTATTTTTTACGTTCCTTACATTTTATATGTTATTAATTCATCTGAATCTTGTATTTAATTGGTGTCTTCTCTGGGACAGAACATCCTCTAGGGTTTAGTTTCTTCTCACACTCCTACCCCTGAGAGTTGGAAAATACTAGTTTCTGTCTTGAACTTGCCACCAGCCTCTGTGCAGTTAATGTTAAATCACTGCTTCCTTAGGCTTCCAGTTTCTCTGTTGTAATACAGTAATAGAATCTGGATATTGAGGAAAAAAATTCCCTAAAGAGAGGTATTATTCTCATGGACATTGCCACTGGCATATACTATTTTCATTTATTCCATTATTTTGTTTGCTTACAAAGTGAAGCTAGTCAGATGACATACAGTAAGGACTGGCCTAGAGTCAGTAACTCTATGTGAAACTCTGTGTGAGCTCTATGAGCTCATTACCACATATCACTTTAGTTTTCTTCTTTGGGTCACTCATGAAACATCCTTTGGACCATGCTAGGGACTATGGAGACTTAAGGACAACTAAGATGTTACTTCTGCCTCAAAGAAAATATCAGAGAAAGACCAACTTGTGAAAAAAATGCAAAGAAACAAGTTCTATTTCCTTTCCTTATCAGGTTTTCTGGCCCCATTCTCTTACCTGCGTTTTCTCTTTCACTTGTTCTTTCCCATCTCTATCCATGGTTTCTTTGCTCTTTCCCAGATTTCTAACTTCCACTTGATATTTTTTGGCTCCCTAGCTCATTTTAAATCTGAGCCAAAATAAAAACTAATATCTTTCAAAAGCCAAATGAGACACAAGAATCAAAATAACCTTCCCTTTTCACTGGATTCAAGGGCAGACTTTTTGAAACCAAGGAGAAAATGCCAATGTGGTATGATTGAGGCAGTACTAAAAAGCTCCTATCCATACCTGGAGTCAAAACTCTTCCTCCATAGGTCTACTGTGTACATGACATTTTTATTAAAGTGTTAAAATCTGGGAACGGTAACACAGCTCAAGGATTTGTATAGTAGTTGATTGACCTATAATGGGGCACTTACAACATCTAGGAGAACTGGGCCTGGGTCAGCCTGAGAGGTCTGGGCAGACTGCCCTGTTTGAAAATGGATAGAGAGTAACATGTAGCAAAAGGTTATAGATACCTTAAGGAGGTCAAAGGCATGAGATGGAGACATGAAGCCTAGCCTTGCCATAAGCCTTTCCAGGTCCTGGAGAGGGCTATTCAGAATGGCCTAATTTGTGCCTACTACATCACTACTAAGAGGTTAGTAGTGATATATTTAAAAGGAATCCCCTATAGGCTAGCCTCCCAAGAAAAGAATTGATCTCCAGCAAAATTCCATGGAGAATTGTTACAGCCTAGATCAAAATTTGTACTTAAGACAAACAATTTTGGTTGTTGGCAAGGCTCGGATCTCAGCCTCTCTCCTCAGGTCCTTCCACAGGAGGCACTTTTGGTTTCCCAACATGCATATGGATCTGTTGAATCCTGACACTGGCTTGCCACACTATATAGCTAGAGTTGCAAGGCTTGGACTCTTATCTTGTAGGCAGGAGAGAGGCTAATTCTCCCAGTCATGATTGAAGTGTGGCCAGGAGAGGGCTGGGGACAAGGTTCTGCTACACCATGATGCTGTTTTATCTTAGTCTCTGATCACACCAGGGATAGAGCTGATGCTTCTCTAATTAGACAGTTTAAATGCCTCACAGTCCAAGGGGCAGGAGCCTCTCCTAGTGTCTGACTTCCAGACTTCCAGACACTGCTGGAATTTTGTGCACAATCCTAGCCTAGAATGTGCCAAGGATAATGGGGACTCTCACACCCACTACTACTTCACTGTCTATAAATTTTCCCTAATAAACACTGCTTGGCTATTTGCCTTTGTTTACATAACAATTTCCAGATCCACCTCCCACTCCTCAGTACTCTACTTAGAGACTGAAGTTCTAAAATAAGAAGAATGCAGAGAAATGTGTTCACCCATTAATTAATTAATTCATTCATTCATGGATCCACCCTTTCAACATTCTTCAGTATTTAGCAAGTGCCAGGTGCTGGAGACACAAGTGGAGAATGAGGTCCCTGTCCTGGAATGACTCACAGTGTAGAGTTGGCTAGCTGAGGAGTTGACTCCTTCATTACGTCAATTTCTGTCTCTGTGGAAATAGTAACAGGGAAACATTCAACTCCTGATCACGTGTGTTGGGCTGAACTACTCATTTGAACGATAATTGCCAGCATTTTTACAGTCTCATGCTGGCTTCCTTCCACATCCCAATGTGTGTCATTAGGCATCTTCTGCACTCCATTCCTTGATGTGTATCCATAAAAAACAAGCTTATTTTAATATCAGTCTGAACAAGACTTGGCAAAGAATGTAGATCAAAGACATTGCATAGGAAACCTAAGCAACTTTTGAATTTATCTGAGTATCAGGTCTTATATAGAAGCACATCGAAAAAGATAAAAATAGTGAATTATGAATAAGAACTCTGAGAAGGCAAAGAATTACTAAATCTACATATTCCTATTATTTGGCATATAATATTATTCTAAATTTTAAAAAGAAAAAAATCCATAATAGATTCTTACTGCTGAACTATACTTATTCTAGTTTCTAACAAAATCAAATGACACCACAACCTGTATAAAATTTTCCTTTTTTAAAAAAATAAAATATCACCTACTTGTCAGCTTATCTTCCTACCTATTATTTCTCTCCTCCTCTTTCTATAGTTATCAGTTCAGGCATAGTGGCATAGAGACACAAAAGTTAGTTTATTGTTTGATTCTGTGTTCTGGTTGAGTACGGAAATAGATATTTTCAGCATGTGTTAAAGAATCTTTTGGATTGAATACATAAAATGGAATGACATACTATAATTTATGTGAAGATATTCCTTCAAAGAGCCCAAGTTACTACAAAGTTACTGTTTATAAAAAGATCCTTTCTATGTGAATACAAATTTTAATAGTCAAAATTTATTTTATGTCTTGTCTGATTTGTGAAACTTATAGGTGTTGATAAGATTGAGAGGAGAAACATACTGAAATGCAGTAGTATCTTGTTAGAAGAGGATATGGCTCACTCTTGGCTACCATTGTCCTTAAAAATATGGATAGATCGGCTCACTGTGCCATGGAAGCCAGGTATTAACATTGGTACTACCAGGAGTTACTTGAAGTGCTATTATTATTAACATTTCATTGAACATACATTTTGTAAGGACTTAGAATGCTTTAAACACTGTTAGACTCTCTTAGTAATGACAGTGTAAAGAGTCATAGAGTTCAAGTGAAAGTTTATCAAGTGCCAGACACTGTGCTTTACATAAATTATCTCATTCAATACAATCCCACAAACCCTATGTCAAAAAGCATCCCTAGTATCATTGTTATGTTTGGGTTGATTGTTTCCATTAGTATAAATATTTCCAGGAAGGCTGGCAGCAGGGCTCTCCACATCCCCCAAACAGTGCAATGGCCATGAGAAATCATGGAGTCTATCCTCTCTGGTGACTCTGGATCCTCGGGGCATCCCCACCATGCTGCTTAGGATTGCTTTCACCAAGTCTCTGCATATACATGTGCACCATCCTTTTTATATAATGTATTTTAAAATTCTTCCTTGTTTTATTTAATTTTTAAAAAGACTTTAAGAGTAGTTTTAGGTTTACAGTAAAATTGAGTGAAAAGTACAGTGTTCCTTCATATCCTCCCTTCCTCTAAACAGGTGTAATCTCCCCCACCATCAACATCCTGCCCTACAATGGTACATCTGTTATAAATGATGAACCTACAGTGGCCCATCATAATCACCTAAAGTCCATATTTACATTCATTACATTTCTTGGTGTTGTACATTTTATGGATTTTGTCAAAGATACTGATGTAAAAATATCTACCATTATAGGGTCACAATGAAGAGTTTCTAAGACTCCTTTGTGCTCTACTTGTTCATCTCCCTATTCTCCAGCCCCTCATAATTGCTGATCATTTTACTGTCTCCATAATTTTGTATTTTCTTTTTAAAATTTTATTTGTTTTCATTCATCTATTTTATTGCTGTATGTTTGTAATATATAATAGCTACATTCATCTTGGGGAATTGGTACATGTACCAATTCACATCTACCAGAATCATGTAGTAGATAAACTTATCAGATTGACTTCTTTACTTAGTAATATGTATTTAAGCTTCCTCCATATCTTTTCATTTATCATTTATTATTCAGGCTGAATGTACTACAGTTTGTTTAAGGACATAACATTTTTTTCAGTGATGGGGATTGAATTTCTCTACCACTGAGCTACACCCCTAGCTTTTAAAATTTTATTTTATGCTTTTATTTTGAAATGGGCTCATGTTAAGTTTTCCAGGCTGGCTTTGAACTTGTGATCTTCCTTCCTCAGCCTCCAGAGTAGCCCAGATTACATACATGCACCATTACACCCAGCTTGGACATAGTATTTTAAATCCTTATTTTGGACTTACCAAACTTCTCCCCTGACTTAAGAAAAAAAATTGGTATGGACTTGGCTAGGTAGTTGTCAGGTAATTTAACAAACAAACATGGGAAGGCACTCATGACTGACAATGGTATCATTGCGTTATTCCTCCAGGATAAAACATTTGTCTTGTAATAGAGTTCTAGGGAAAGTTTGTGATGGGAAGCCCAGGAGTGAGGATCACTTGGAGTATTTCTGAAGGAAAGTGGCCTCTTGATATCCCTGGCCATGTATAGAACTCAACCCCATAAAGGAGGTGAGCTAAGATTCCTTGAACATCTGCTAGGTATAACATGTTGGTTCCACTGGCATCTTCACAATTAACCTACTCAGACTTTCATGAATGGAAACCACAGAAGAGGCTTTGGCTTCTTCTTAGCTGTGCAGAATTAACACAAATCACAAATCCAGGTTGATGAGCTAGAAAGTTTGCAGCTCACACACCCCTGTTTTGTGGAAAGTACTCTAGTTTTGAGGAGTATCAATTTCAAATAGAGGTTACTTTGCCTGGAATCTTCTTGGTCGTAATTTATTAAAGGATATCTTTTCACTGAACCTGAGTATTAATGGTCATTAGGATCCTTGAATCACTGAAAAAAATCCCCAATGATTTCAGAATTATTATTTTTAACTTAATGCTACTGAAACTATACTTCTAGTTAAAATTAGCATATTTTGTAATTATTTGAAAATTGACCATCAGTGTATATGTGTTCTGTTAATATGTTAAAGTAATTGTTCTTCATTAATTCATTATCTTTGTTAAAGTGTGATTATGTAAATATTCTTTGTCATTTAAAACATATAAATCGTATTATACCATTCTTCTACTGAAGCTCTCCAATATCTTCCTATTACTTTTTGAATAAAATCCAAACTCCCTTCCATAGCTTACAGATTCCTGACTGATTTGGTCTCTTCCTCTCCCTTGTTCCACCTCCATCTGTTGACCATGCAGGAGTGACACTAACCTCTCTGTTCTTTGAAGTCATCAATAGGTCCTACCAGGACTTTAGGGTGTGCTGTTCCATCTGTCAGAATGATCTTTTCCCCAGATCTACACATGATAGACTCCATTTCATATTATTAAGATCTCACCTAAATACCACCCCCACAAAGAAGACTTCAGCTGGCCAAGGAAGTGTCCAAGTCTAGTCAGTCACAATCACAGTGCTTCATTTATAGCATTTCTTAATAATTGGAATCATGCTACTTATTTCTCATTGTCCATCTTCCCTGCTCTGTCTATAATCTTGAGAGAAGGAAGTTGGCCTGTTTCTGATTGCCTGTGCTATTTCCCCAGTGTTGGCATTAAGGAAAGTACTTGACAAAAACATGGAAGGTGAATAAATGGATGATAGCATGGATGGTAATCATTTTTCCTTGAGTATGATTCTGTGTCTTGTGAGTGTATATGCATGCACATGTACCTCCAGAGGAAAACACCTCTTTTGTTTTCATCTCTGCTACTGGATAGTATATGGCAGTGCATTGGCTACCTTTGGTTTTTGCATTCCTCAGGGTTTAGCACTTTTGGCACATAGTCTTTGGTGAATATATGCTGTTGAGTGAGTGGATAAGTTTGTAGACAACACTGATGAGCCTCTTTTAAAATGATATGTGCCACATTGGCACTGATAGGGCACTGGACATGCTACCCCAAAATACGATACCTTAGCATACCAGATATTTTAAACTGAAGAAAAGTGAGAAAATCTCAAAAACAGGAAGGTTACTTTTTTACTTATTCCTGTCTTTCTCACCGGAAATGGGCCATAAACAAATTTTCTGACTTGTATCTTCTGAAAGTAGGCCATAAAAACCTCATTTTAGAGATGACCTGACACATCCTGAGGGCCAAGTAGGATCTGAGCAAATAGGCATTGCTAATCACCGCCTTGGCCAGTTTACTACTATTAGATCATGGCATCTGTCCTCCAGTCATACTTCTGTACCACTGTTCATAAAAAATACAGTTTTCCTTGGGGTTTTTTTGGGGGGCGTCATCAATTCTGAAGGCTATGTACTTATTACATATACCTTATATGAAATAAATTTGTATGTTTTTCTATTATTAATCTATCTTCTTTATAGGCATCTCAGCCATGAACCTTGTGATGGGCACTACTTTTTCTCCCCTAAAGAAGGCTTGTCAAACTGGTTTTCCTGGTCAGATGATGGCAGTCAATGTCAGGGCTTAGTCCCATGGTCTGGTGTTCTGAAAAATGCTAGGGGAATAGGGTATGGACTGACATTTAGTGAATGCTTATTATGTGCAGGCAGTATGCTGGGCACTAGATACCTACATCTTATTTAATTGTGGCAACATTCCTTGAAGAATTATCACCTTTTTTTAAAAAGTGAGGAACCAAGGACTCAGAATGTTGAGTACATTGCTGATATTGACTGAGTTAGAATTTCAAATTCTTCTGATTAGTGTGCTCATTATACCACAGCATCACATAAACAACCAAATAACAACACCATTCTCTTCTGTATGAATACCCTTCTGAAATGAAAATACTCTCTGTAAGGGTTATCCTAAGAAGCCATTACACACATGTATTAATAGCTGATAAGATTAAACTTTTCTTATTTTTTTGATGGAGGTCATTATCCCAGGGAGACAGTACAAGATGGACTGAAGGGCTGGGCAGATGAAGTTTCTGAAAGTGTAACCCCTCAGGGAGGAAGACTTAGGGTAGAAAGAGAGACTCAGGGCAATGAGAAGGGAGAGGGTAGTGTCTGAGGGCTGCACCCAGCTGGGTTTACACTAACATCTTGAACCAGGGACTCAGTAGGCTGTTTACTGGGAATTCTGACTGGTAAGATGGTTAGTGTGAGAAACAGCATAGCAGGGCAGTTATGTGTATGGGACCTAAACCAAATACTTAAGTGTAAATGCTGTCCCTGCCCCTTATCGTCTGTGAGATGTTGGTAAGTTTACTTGCCTCCATGCATCTCCTAATGTTCAACTATTAAATGGTGGTAACTAGTTATACATAGGTATTACACTTGGATGCTGTGAGGAATAAATGGGATTTTTTTTTCCATAGACAGTGCTCTGAACAGTACCTGGTACAGTAATTCATAAATGTCAGCTATTAGTGTGCAATTGCACATACTACCTGAAGGTCCTGTTTTGCCATCAGCATATTATAAATTGTCAAACTCATGTGGTCATTCCAGTAGGTATAAGTTCAGAGTGGATGGTTTGGTGCTCGACTGTGGGAACAGTTGCACAAAGGAAAAAGAGAATTCTCTTTTGACATTCATCAGGTTTCAAGATTTGTGTTTATGCAGGCTCCATATCCAGGAACATGGGAACTCTTCAGCTAAAACGAACATTCATTTTGTTTTTACATCTCTGCTATTAATTTATCTTAATGTTACCAATAATGGTTCTATTTTGAGTTTAAACTGTGATTAATCAAGTGCCAATTGATCAAATTTCTCTTATGTGCAGATGAAATTCCATTGTATTTTATAATCTATGACAATCTCCTTTCACAACCAAAAGGTGAATGGAGTAACATTGTTTTCCTAGATTCAGAAATTTGAAATGATTCTTCTAGCATTGATTTCTCATGTTACTTATCTGGTAAATACAAGTTATTATCACAATTCACATTTCCTTTCATTCTTATATTTTGGGGGAATCTGCTTTGTTTTTTTACAATGTGTATTTCTATACTTTGCCTGCATGTTGTGAGCCAGAAGCTCAGTAGCAGGATACATTATATATTGATTTACTTTTTGATAATCAATTGAAACAGTGATGATGGGATGCAGTATATTTGGATTGGGGCAAAAAGTTCATCCTAATGAATTGTAACTTCATGAAAGAAATGCTACTTATCCTCTTAAGGACTGAGCCAGATCATCGCGGGGAAATGGGAGATATTTGAGGTTTCTCTCTTTTTTTCTTTTTCCAAAAAACATGTTGGGTCCACCAGCTGTTACCAAGAACATTAATAAAAATCTTGTCATCTTACAGTTATTGCTGTTCTTGAAGAAAAGATAAATGTATATATTTTAAAATCTGGACATAAGAAGTTTTTAAAAATATTGTTGTAGTGTTCTCCTGGCTACATTTCCTTAGCTCTTTTCCAAGTTTTGGGCTGGAGAAACTGAAAAATGTCTCTGCCAAAGTTAAATATTAAATGAAAACCATGTGTCTGCGGGGTCTAGGATTAATAAATGGTGGTGAAATAGGTAAGATTGCAAATCATCAGAGGAAGAAATTTGTATAGAGAATGGGACTGCACTGTAAGTAGTGTCACCTTCTGAGCCATGGAATCAAACCCACAGGAAAAGAGGGACCATGACATATTTTAGTGGATCACAATATTACACTTATTGTTGAGGTAGAGCACACACACAAAGTTGAGGAAGAAGTGCATCTTCTGCTTCTTCCCCCTCCAAGGACATCACCTCATATATCAGCCCTAAACTCTGAAAATCAGGTCCAATTATTATGGTGAATGTCATGTCACTCACACACACACACACACACACACACAGCCCCATTTATTAACTTCTTTCTCTAGGAAAACACTAAAGGAAACTAAAGAATCATTGAGTGATTATACAATGAGCAAGGAATACAAAAGTTTAGATTTCCTTTTCCAGTTAATTATAGTGATAATTTGTTTTCCAGCCTTTAATCTACAGATTGGATGAGGTATTTGAGTTTCATTTTTCCTTCCTGAGTGCAGCCTGCAATATGAAAGGAGCACAAACACTGCAGAGTCCAAGTCACCTGAATTTGGATACTGGCTCTGCCTCTTACCACTTAAGTAACCTTGGAAATCTCAATTTCTTAGCCTGGAAGATGGGAATAATAATCCTATGGGAATCATTTTGGGTAACAAAGTCTGAAGGTTGACTAGCAACTAGCAGAAACTCAA
The DNA here is from genome assembly GCF_000247695.1 of Heterocephalus glaber. Next base: position 13,097,324 of record NW_004624789.1, on the reverse strand, counting down.
CAAAGATTAGCTATTATACATTATATAGTTTTGTATTTTTGCTATTACTGTAGTGCTGGGGTCCAATAGGATATACTTTTTACCAGCTGATTTGGGTATCTTAGGTACAGCCACAAACAAAACTATCCATACAAGAAGGAAAACCTGCTGTGTTTATTGAACAGTATCTGATCTAGAAATACTATGTATTAGCTTCAGAAAGAAAGTTCTTCATGATAATAGTTACTTTATCTTGCATTGAATGGTATTTAAAATACTTTCCTGAAATAAAAATGTAATTTTAATATTTCTGAATAGGTATAAGGAGAGAAATCGGGCTGGGGATTTAGTTCAGTGGTTCCGCTGCCTACCTCACAAGCACCAGGTCCTGAGTTCGATCCCCAGTACCAAAAAAAGAGAAGAGAAATCTGTTGTTTTGGAGAAGAGACATGTATTAAGGATAGCTAGGAAAAATAAAAAACATATTAATGAATGTAGAACATGTGTAACGGTATGTTCAAACCGTATGGGGGAAATTTACAAAAGAAATAGGAGGGAATTATGAAATGTTAACATTTTTAGACTGGGGCCATGTTATGGTTTGTGTCTAGATGTTCCCTAAAGCCTCATTCAGTCATACAACTTTTTCAGATGCTGAATCTAGAGTGTGTGATGCTGGAATTAAGAGCATGTGATTATTAACCACTACACTGATTGGTTTGGAATTGCCCTAATCCTGGTAGTCTGGATAAGATAAAAGGGGTAAAAAGATGTTTGTTGGTTCCTTTGCTTGTTTTTGCTATCTTCCAATACCATGAAATGTTGCCCCTCTGCCATGTGCCACCCTGCCTTGGAGCCAGCTGATTATGGACCGAAACCTCTATAAACTGTGAGCAAAATAAACCTTTCCCCCTTTAACTTAGGGTGTCAGATATTTTGTCTCAGCAATGAGGAAAGTGGCTAACACAGAATTTGGTACCAGAGAAGTGGGACTAATTAATCTGGCAGAAGAAATTTCAAGGCAGTCTAATGTTCAGGCTTGGCATGGCTACTACTGGGGGCTTTTAGCCAGATTTACATTGAGAATCAAGAGCAAAGAGCCCAGCAGAATGATTTAAAATGTTTTGAGTTTGGCCAAAAAGGAAGCTTCAGTGAAGTTGTGGCCTGCAAAGATAAAGCAGAGGAGATATTGATTGCTGAGAAGGAATAGGAGAATAGAAAAGATGGCCTGAGAGCATCACAAGAAGCATCAGGACTCTACTCTTTGAAGCCTCAAAATTGCAAAAGTGAAAGACTTTGCTTTGAGAAGAGCACCCCAGAGCACCATGTTCCAGAATGGTAGCAGCCTAGGGAAGTTTTTCTTCTAAATTTGATTCATAGGAACTGGAGCCCTACAGCCATGAGAGAAGGAAGTTTGGCTACTGCTCCAGCTGGCAGCAGACCTTGGTATCATCCACTTGGTGCTAGTTTTAGATGTATGCAGAATGGAAGAGTTGTGGAGTCAGAAAGGGTTCCACTCAGATTTCAGAAGAAGGCCTGGGAGGCCAGGCAATGTGTCCCTGAAGGGCACTGTGTGAAACTGTGAAGTTGAAGGTGCAGTGGAGACCTCAGAAGTTTGGAGAAGCCAGGAATGTGGAGGAAAACTGCAAGAAGGAAGTAGGGCTGGCCCAAAAGAGAAGCCATAGGAACAATAACCACCAGAAGTGCCATAGGGGTGGAGCTACCCAAGTTTTTTGGAGTTCATAGCCTGCCACAGATTGCCTTGGATGCTGGAAGTGGAACTGTGGAATTTAATGTTTGCCCTGCTGGATTTTGGTCTTGCTTTGTTCCCTTTCCTTGCTATTTCCCAGTTTGTAACCTTTGGAATGGAAATGTCTATCTTCTGCCATAGAATGTTGGAAGTGTTTAACTTTCTTCTCATTTATGCAGGGGCTTGCAGCTAAGAATTTGCTTTAAATCTCAGAGGAGACTTTGGACTTGGACTTTTCAGCAATGCTGACATTGTTAGGACTTTGGCAACTCTTAGAGATGGACTAAATGCCTTTTCCATAAAGGGATACACATGAGTCTTTGCGGGGGCCAGGGGTGGAATGTTATGGTTTGTGTCTAGATGTCCCCCAAAGCCTCATGTGGTCATAGGGCTTTTTCAGAGGTGGCCGAATCTAGAGTGTGTGATGCTGGGATTAAGGGCGTGTGATTACTAAACCAGTACACTGAATGGTTTGGCTCTGTCCTAATCCCCATAGCCTGGATAAGGTAAAATGGGTAGAAAGATGCTTGCTACTTCCCTTGATTGCTTGCTTTTGCTGTCATTTGCTGCCATGAACTGTTGTCCCTCAGCCATGTGCCACTCTCGTAGCTGATTTGGATTGAAACCTCTATAAACTATAAGCAAAATAAACCTTTCCCCCTTTAACTTTGGATGTTGGGAATTTTGCCTCAGCAATGAGAAAAGTGACTAACTTTTCTCTGCATATATGAATGATATTGAGAAAATACCACATGCTAATGAAATAAACAATAATCATATGTAGTATAACAGGTGTTCCAAGATTTATCTTGATGAATGGCCTTCGAAGGAGTTTGGGAAGAGTTTGTACAGCAAAGGTTAAGATCATGAAAGAAGGAATTTGGGCTCCAAATAGAATTTAACTATTTATTTGTTTTGTTTTTTGAGATGGAGTCTCACTATATAGTTTCAGGCTAGCCTTGAACTCACTATGTAGCTCAGGCTGGCCTTGAACTCAAGGTAGTCCTCCTGCCTCCGCCTCTTGAGTGCTGCAATTACAGGTGTATACCACCATGCCTGGCTCCAAAAAGGATTTAAATTGGTAAATATGCTTTGAAACATTTTGGATATGGTAATACTATTGTAATTCCCTTTAGCTTCACTATAGAGTACAAACAAATAAGCGAGCAAAAATAGAAGCTTGTGGATTCTCATCACATTGTTTGTTCTACTAGATACCCTTTCACGAACGGGTATGTTCTGGGAACTGTGGAGTTTATTCTCTTGTTGTTAGTTGGTGTGAGTCTGAGCAGTTGTAGCAAATGTAGCATATGGGAGCTGAGATTGTTACTGTTACAATGGGGAATCTGCTCAAAAGAAGAGGAAGATAGTGAATCAGCTGTTACTATGATATCCAAGCACATGTCTCTGTGAGCCATATTTTTACGATGTAGCTCCATGTATTGCCTACACTTGGTGGTGGCCAATGCAGCGTGTATTATATTCTGGTGTTCTTGGTTGTATGTATGCTGTTAAGTAATTTGTTTCTGTTAACTACTATTATCTTTAACTACTATGTTAATAACCATAAAGAGAAAATATTATTAACTACCTTATCAATCCCTTAAGAACTGCAACTATTTTATATGTTGAAAGATACAATATTTATGATTAAATTATGGGATTGTTTGGCAATGTCAGCTGACATTCATGGAGGACTTGCTATTTAACAGACAGAGTTGAAAGGACTGTACATTGATTTAAGCACCTATATTAATTAACTCATTTAATCCTCAGAAAAGTCCCTCTGCGGAATTCCTTCTGAGATGGAAGCTATCAACATATCCTTCCTACTTCCTATTTGCATAATCAAATAGGCATGGAAGATTTAAATAACATGTTAAAAATCTACTGTCAGTAGGAAACAGGACTAGAATATGAACTTAGGGAGTCTACTCTTAAGCTTTAGGTGCTTTACTACACCACTTTTCTGAATGGGAACTTTGAATATAGAATAGATTCTTGTCTGTACACACACACACACACACACACTTTCTATATTTGTGTCCACCCACAACAACTGAATTTGGAACTTTTATACAAATGTTGTTCTGTTCTTTATATTCAAATTGAGCTGTTGGATTAAAATTGAGTTACTGAGAAATACAGCATAACTTCACTTATTTGAAGGTTTCTGAATATGTTGAATTGGCAAAGGACTTTTCCAAACAATTGGAAATAAAGAAAAATAAGGCACAATATTTAATGTTTTATAAACCTAAAGACAAGAGAATAAGAAAATTCTCATGGACAAAGTTCTTTTTAAGTAAGTCCAATTAGATGTTGAAAGAATTTTGGGACGTTGTGGTTTCTTTGGCTTCTGGTGGATGACAGTCTGAGAAGGAAAAGGCTGTTCTTATCCCAAAGAAACCAGAAAATCCAAGGTTAGATCTTCTAGGTCAAACCTCTAATTATCAGGACCCAATGCATGGGTTACTTGGGGAGCATGGCAGAATGAAGGGTAACCAGTTGGCTGAACCAGGTAGCCCTTGGGTGGCAGATCATTTCAAGAAGCAGAACATGTTCCTGGGTTCACAGACCCTAGTGCCACACTGCCTGGGTTCAAATATCAGCTTGGATCCTTATTACTCAGTGTGATTGTAGGCAAGGTTTTTAAAATTTCCTTTCCAATCCTCCTCTATAAAATGAAGATAATAATACATGCTTCACCAGACTTTTAGGCAAATTAAATAAGTGAATGCATGTAAAATGCTTAAAATGGTATCTAGTGTAGAATAGGTATGTTGTAAGCATTAGCTTACCATCACTGATAAAGGCAAGAGTGGATTCAGGGGATTAGACAGGAATACTTGAAACAAATGCAAACTGAAAGAACCCTTTCATCTTTCCCGCCTAGCTCCTAGAGTACATGTTACTGTCTCTTGCTTGTTATTTTTCTAAAGAAATTTCTGTCAATGAAATATGTGCTTGTACCCCCTCCTAATTAATTTTCATGTTAGAAAATAAGTCATTGTTAGTAATGTCTACTTTGGAATACCTAACAAGTCTCCTGTATGTTCATTAGCTTTGAACTACTGGAAAAAAAGATAAGAAATCAGATGACTGGAGAAAATCATGCCGAAGATTGTGGGTACCATACTTTTGTAGCTGCAGTAGAATTCTGTTTATATCTACAGGAAAATTACTCTGTGGACTCTGGAATTTGAAGAAGAGACGCCTACCAGCCGTCCACAGAGCCACGCCGGAAGAGGTGCGCGGGCAGAGCGCCCCGGGCTGACTGAGCCCAGCTCTGTCCGGCTGGCCACGCCCACGTGCGACCAGGAGCAGGTGAGGACCCCCCGGGCATGCCCACCAGCCACCCGCAGAGCCGGCGCGGGTGCCTGAAACAACAGAAGTCCCCAGCCCCGCCCCGCCTCTGGCCTCTTGGCTGTGCAGCTACCTGGTTCCACATTACAGAGGCACAGGGGACATAAAGGCCATTGTCCTGAGCTGCAGAAGTTAACAACAGAGAGAGGGCCTCTCTCGGGCTCCCTGATGAAAACTGAAGCCCACTGGAAAAGTGAAGAGAATCTGCAATAAAGGCACACCAGACCACCGTGCTTGGTAAGTTGGAGGGATCATCACCTCCCATTAAGAACCTGGACTATCTTCAGGGGAAAGGCAGCTGGAACCTGCAATAGAACCTTGCACAGTTCAACCCTGCAAGAGGACAGGGTGCTCAACTTGAGACTTGCAGCCAGAAATCTGCCTGAGTCTCATGAGTCTGTGACTGGCTTACTGAGACTCACTGATTTATAACTGCACACTGATGCTTATGTTGTCTGTTGTGACAGCAGAGACATATCCTGAAGGAGTCCCTTCACTTTTATCTTTTGTTATTTTCAAAATTACCACTATTTTTTTTGCTCATATTTTAAACTTTTTTTATTTGCTACACTTTTAAAATTTTTATTTTTCTCTTTCTTCTTTCCTTTCTCTTTTCTTTCTCTCTCTCTCTCTCTGCCTTGCTCCCTTGCGGTCCCACATTGTTCTTCATCTCGCTTTGTGTTCCTGTTCTGGCCCAAATTTGTATTTCTTCTTTATTTTTCTTTTCTTCTCTTTCCTTCTCTCACCTGTGTCCTCAGGCCTCACTGCCAACCTTCCCCTATCCTTCTACCTTCCTATCCCTCACTCCTCAACTCCTTCTAACTCCACATTCCAAAGGGTAAAGTTGCTATATTAAAGAGTTTATTCACTATAAACATATGTTGGGTTGGTCCTTGATTTTGATCTGATTTACACAGTTAAAGGTGATAGATTAAAAACTACCACAAATTCTCATTTTCTAAGAGGTGCTTGATGCTATTGTGTTGTTAATTGTATCACTTGGGCTAAGGTGTTGTGATTGATCTAATCAGTTGTCCTTCCTGGTATGAAAATGAGATAGCTTCAGAGCCATTAGAGACTCAAAACCTAAAGACACCTCTGAGACATATCTGGAAGACACCTCTGAGAAGCAATCATTCCATAAGGGTTCTAAATACATCAACAAAGATACTTACAATAAGCAACTTCAAAGTATCAACCCAGGAACTAAACCAAGGACAGTACCAAACACAAAAATGAGAAGATATTTAAGTCAGGCACAGACTCAGACTTCCACCCCACAAAAGGCAAATTCTGGGGGAAATGAGGTGGAAAAGTCCG
>NW_004624789.1:13042439-13079815 GCF_000247695.1 Heterocephalus glaber | reverse complement strand
CATTTATAGCTAAATGGATGCATATTGAGGCCATATTCTTAAGTGAAATAAATAGGACACACGTGTAAGTACTGAATAGTTTCTCTGGTGTGAGAAACTGAAAGTGTAAATAAGAATGAAAATGAGTAAAACAAATAATTGATAATTTGAAATTCAAAGAAAAAGTCCAAATGGGTAGGGGTGGTGGGAGGGGAATGGGAAAGGAAAGGAGGGAAAGGAAAGATTATGAGAAAAGAAAAAAAAAATGGAAACAAAGTCTATGTAAATAGGGAAGATTGGTAGGGGTGAAGGGTGCACAGGTAATGGGGAAAAAAATAAGAACCAAGACACATCATGTACAGGTACAAGCACCCAATGATAAATGTAAATGTATTGTTTACCTAAAATTTACCAATAACATAATCTAAGGAAAAAAAATAAAGAAATAAGATGACTGTACTTGTAATTCAAAGAACAAATTGCATAATCTGTATGGCTGAGGTATAGTTGCCTTGTCTTTTATGAAGTTGTGGTTCTTGAGCCTTTATTTCTAAATCTTCTTGTCAAACACTTTTCATGGCTATCTAGAACATATGGATGACGTGGGTGCAGTAAATGTGGTTAATTCCCATGTAGACATTATAACAAAGGGAACATTAAATCACAGATCAGTTGTGCTATTCAGATTGGACCAAGACTGACCTCTGCTCTGACTTTCCACCAGCCATGGCTCCTTCAGCTTCCATGGGGTGAGAAGCCAATGGATTCTGCTACTCTTCTAGGATTTGCTCTGGCTACAGAAGACTCTAGAATTCTCACTGATGATCTTGAGAGCTTTTTAGTGTCCAAACAGGCTTGATTTAGAGTCTAGAATCCTGAGATGTGCTGTATCCCTGGGTGTGTATTCCTGGGACCAATATGGAACAACTATTTGTTAGAAGTTGTGCATGGAGCATAGCTGGTCATTGACATGCATGGTTGTGAAACCCATGGCAGAGCTAGGATTGGGAACAAAAGAACCTAGGTGTAGATTGATCTCCTTGCACCTCTGCAATATGATGCATAACTCCAAGGAATCTGTGAAATTCTAAATTTGAACTTGGCTTTCCTTGTTGTTTTGAAGGTATATGTGTCAAAATAAAGGATAAGTTATTGAAGTCTGTTGGCTTGATTCACAACTTTTAAATATTGAAATGCATAGCTTGTGGGCTACCATTTGAATTTTGCCCAAAACATCATAAATAACAGGGGTAGTCCTAAGAATATAAATACACACACCATGCTGAAATGCCCATGATTTTCTTTGCTGTTATAGAAGTGCTCAAGAAACAGAGCAGTCACTTAAAATTCAAGAGCAGGGGAAATCTAATATAATACCAGAGATGACTATCTATCATCATTTTTATTCTTTCCTTATCTTATAATGAGATTTCTTGGAAGAGAAATATGATCATATTAATAAATCAAAACCAATAATGGGACAGTTTCACTGGAAGAAAAAGCAGAAGAAAGCAGAGAAGAAATCTCTAGAGGTCAGTTGTACCAAACATGGTATGTATCAACTCTCTGTCAGCCAGAGCTGTGGTATCTGCAAATTATTGCTGGAATATTTGGAATTCTTAATAAAAATTCCAGGAAACGTGGAAGCTTCTGGGCGGCATATGTGAAATTAAGAGGAAAGGAATATTTTATCTTCTGCAAAAGTCACAAGTACAAAGAACAAGGTGTTAACAAGGTAGCAGCTAGATAGGCGCAGGTGAGAATGTCTTTTTTTTTCATGTTCCTTACATATTTTCAAAGTCAGAGCTTATTGAAGAAAGGGGAAAACCCCTTTTTTCTCTCTTAGAGTCCCTGGAGGAAAGTTGTATATAGGCTGCTCCTGCTTGGTGAGGTGGTATTCTTGGCATGCATATAGCTTCTAACAACTTCTGACCCAGTAGTTAACATAGTTAACATAGTTAACATAGGCTGCCAAGTTATTCCTGTACTACATGTAGGGAGTTGCAAACTAGTAGCAGCAAGCACAGAAGAAACTTAATCTTAATAATCAGACCATTTCAATTTCAATTTCAACCCTGAGGATGCACTGAAACTTCTTTTTAAAACATTTTTAACTTAATTTTTTCTTTAAAGTAACTGGTAATAATTGTACATATGTACAGAGTACAGTGTGACACTTCAATACATGTATAAAATATATTATGATTAAATCAAGGTAATTACAATTTCCATCTCCTTATCATTTCTTTATGTTTGAGACTTAGAGCTTCTCTTTTTTAGTTCTTCATCAAATACCTAAGTTATTGCAAATGATAATCATCCCATTGTATTGTAGAACACTAGGACTTATTCCTTCTACTTAACTATATGTTGATGCTCAACTGGGAATTGCTTTGATGAGTCAATCTCAGTGTCTCTATTTATAATCATTGTGGTGTCTAGCAGATCACTGAATCTCAGTCAGCCTCCAATTCTTTAGGTGTACAATCAAGGTCATAACAAGCTACCTCTGAGGGAGGTACAATGCCTGCTTCATAATAGATGCTTCTCCCTAAGTGTTTCAAGCCTCTTCCAAGTCAATGCCAGATTTTAAAACAAATTGGTCTATATCAGACCAATACCATTTCTCTTTTTATCTGAATAAAAAAAAATCTCTATCACTCTAAAGGTTATTCACTCAGTCTTTTTACATACATGTTGTGTGGGCATAGTTCTGGAGAGTAAGTTTATTGAGAGGGCCAAAATGAAACTAGAGGATGTTGTGTGACTATTTTCTACCTCTTTTCCAAAGAGCTCCTGAGTTAAAAATGCATCTGGGTCCCATTTCCTGAAGAACTCTGCTTATTTGAAATTTTCAAGAAAGCAATTGATCCGACTTCAAACAAACTAAGTTTTGCTGGCCATGTAAAAGCCCAAACCTCCTTCTGTGTCACTCCCGAGTCTGGACTTCGCAAGCAGCCAGTTCCCTTCATACCTTAGCAGAGGACTTCTTTTTGGCTGCTTATACTCTATGTTGAGCCAAGTGTCAGGCTGGGAGTGGAGGCAATAAATTTATGTGATTTTTCATATTTGGAATTTCTCTGTTTCTGATAAAGAAATGACAGAGTTTCTCAGCTCTAGCATATGCCTCAGAGAAATTTGTAATCTAAATCATGTTTTCTCATGAAATAGAAAACAACATGCTAAATCTGGCTTTGAGTTAATCCAGATTGTTTTGAGGGCTTGGGTAGTGAACACAGAAATTATCTTTGTTCTTGACTAGATTGTAATTGGAAATTTTAGAATGAAAATGAATTTGTCTCTATCTTTTCAAGTATTTTAATTAAATATTTCTCAATGAGAGGGAGGCACCAAAATTCTTCCTAGGTGAAGGGCTTACAAAGAAAAGATTTTTGTCTTCCTGTTTTAAGTTACCTCACTACTGTTTGCACTCTTTCCTATGCCTTTCCCTCATTTATTATGGTACTTCCAAGTTCCATACTAAACTTCAAGACTGACTGAAATAAATGTGATTGGAAACCAACAATTCCTCAAAGTGGAAAGATTTTTCCATGATCTATGCACATATACTGGGATGACTAATGAAGCCAGTACAGGTCTGGCCAGCTCCAGCCAGCTCCCTGTGTGAGCCCAGTAAAAATACATTTTTAAAGAAAAACATGTCTTTAAAAAATTTTAATTGATTCTAAGTATTTTCTATTCTCTAACATCACTAATAACATTTATTGTCTGGCATTTTAGTAGAAAATAAAGCTTGCTTGGAACAAAAAGTTTTTTCAGCAACAATTCCTAGACTCTACACTTGCTTGCCTGAGAAAACCACAAATGAAGAGAAAGAGCAATATGACTGCTCATGGGAAGAAACAGTGGAAGGGTCTGGTTAGCATTATATGACTTCAGCTAGCAAATGGCCCATTTCAAAGAACCATGGTTTGAGCCATACTTTATGATAAGCCCACTTAAAAGCCATTTAAAGTTAAAAATTATCTCTCTTGATAATATCTCTTGATATCTCTTCTGAGCCAGTCAGGTCCTAACTATGATTTTGTTGGCATTGAGCAACACATTCAGTGATTCACCATTGATATGTCACCATTTGCAGTGAATTCATCTGTCCATTCTTTTTACTCTTAAAGCAATTTGGTTTGAGTTTTATTAATTTAACTTTCTCTTTTGGTGACAATGTAGAAACAGCCTTTGAACTAGCAAAGCCGTTATACTATGTGCCTAATAAAATATTGGTTGATCTAGAAATCATGTACATTTGATCTAGGAATGAGTCCTTTTTTTTTTTTTTTTTTGGTACCAGGGGTTGAGCTCGGGTCCTTGCGCTTGAGCAGCAGGCGGCAAAACCACTGAGCTAAATCCCTGGCCCTGAGTTCTTTACTTATGCTTACATGGATGTATCTGATGTTCTGAGAGCTTATTTCAAGCAAGTATTGAAACCACAGAAAGGAAATCTATCCAGATTTTTCATTTTAACCCCTACTTAGTTCTCCTTTTTTCTCAGGTTCATTTTATGAGTTGGGACAGAGTAGGCTAAGAAATCAGTTTGAGGAAATTTTTAATTATTAGTCTTTTATTTATCTTTTACACTTACAATAAAATTTGGAATTTCTGAGAAGTTACATAGAAAATATAACTCCTTTGCTTTGCATTTGTTAGATGCATTCATTAAAAAAATTTCCTCAGTGTTTATTGTCCTTGGTCAGGCACAGTAACTATATAGTAGCAAGTAAGACTTACAAGATTTCTATTATTATGGAGTTTACTTATATTTTAGTGGATAAAGCAAGGTAATATACCAAAGAAGGTGATTTTAGAGGTAAGTGCTATGAAGAAAAGAAGCAGGACCTTGTGATGGAATGGAAGTGGTACTGGTGTAACTTTAGATAGGTAATCAAGAAGCATCTTCCTGAGAAGGTGACAGCTAAAAAGCCAGCCATGTGACAGTCTCTGGACAGTGGGCAGACAGAATGCCCAACTAATGTCAGGATTAATAATAGTCCTTTATTGGGAGGATTAAATGAGTTAATATGTGTAAAGTGCTTTGAACAATGCCTGGAATCTTTAAATGCTGACTGCTTTTCATTCATTAAATATTTATTGTATCTACCAAGTTCAAGTCGCTTTGCAGGTGCGGGGAATTAAGAGTTACATGGAGAGAGTCTGACTTCCAGGGACTCATGTCGCACTTCAGTGCAGTGTTTCTCCTTGTGTGAGTTACAGATCATTTGTATCTCACTCACTGGCCTTTTTTGTTCCCAATCTTGTCTGCAGCATATCTGATTAGATAGGTTTTGGGGAGGAGGCTAGATATGTGTGTTTTCTGCAAGCTTGCTCTAGTTGATTATTATTCCCAGTGAAGATTGGGAGCTATAGCTCTAATGTATAGACAGTGACTACACTGGGATTCTTTTCAGTACAGTATTCATTATAGCATCAAGCATAAGTAATTGCCTCCACTGCAAGGAGTAACTTCATAATCCCCAAAAAGAGTGCTGCTCAGTTTATGGAGGCAAAATATCATGGAATTATGCTTCATAATTAGCATCTTAAGATTCTCAGGCCTAATTTTTTCATTGACTTTTGAGCTGGCTGGGTGTGTTGTATGTTTTAGATTAACCTACTTTTGGCTTTGGTTTAAAAGGCTTGACAAACACTCTTCAGTGTCCTTTAAAACCTGTCAAAGAAAAACAAGCCTTTTACCTTTTAGAAAAAGTGTGTCAACCAATGTTTGCTAAAGGATCTAGTATCTTGTATCATACTCATAAATTGATTAACCTAATTGAAAGTTCATCTTGGGTTTCTTCCTACACCTTTTTTTTTTTTTTTTTGGTACCAGGGATTGAACTCAGAACCTTGTGCTTGCAAGGCAGGCATGGTGCCACTGCGCTGAATCCCCAGGCCTCATACACCTATTTTTAAAATGCGATGTATCCAAAGGGAGACACATTTTAACAAGATCTTAGATTCAAGGGTCTCAAAGAACATGGGACACAAGGACAGATTCATGCTAATCCGCCTGGGGTTGAGTGATAATAATCTCTAAAATCCAGACTAGTTTTTGTGCTGTTGAAGGGTAAGACTTCTGTTTTCCCACCAAATATTTTTCTAAAAGGGGTTTTGGTCTGGGAAGATACATCCCATACAATAGCTTTTTCATTTGTCATCTTTATATTTATTAGTTTTTCTCTATAGCTACTCAATAGCTATGACCAAACATAATGATGGTGATAGAAAAAAGGCTAGCTCTGAGCATGAGATCAAAACTGGTAAGGGTGAATATACTAAGTATAAAGCAATTTGGATCTTAGACGTAGATCGTAACAAGCTTAGAATTTAGAAGGTAATCAAAATAAACCATATTTTGGGGCTGTCAACCTGTCAATTACACAATTTTTCAGGTTGACAGTGCTACCCAAGGAAAATATGAAGGATAGGTGAGAAAAGTATGAAGAATGGATGAGAAAAAGAATGTGTTAGATAAGAGCTGCTCCCTAAAAAAATTCTCCTGGTATTTTTCTTATGGTTCACCTGACAATATAGCTTTTTGTATAAAAATGAATAGAAATGATTCCCTTCTACTTTCTTTTCCTTTTTTCAATCTAGCAATTTATGTAAGCTTTTCTTCATTAATCCATTCAACAAAGATTTGCTGAATGTTAAGTTTGTGTCTTGTACAATTCTGATTTCTGGGGACACATCAATAAAGAAGACAGAAAAGTCCCTATTTTTATAGCATTTATATACCATTATAATTTAATTTCCTCTCTATTTATAGAAATGACCATAGCTAATTAGCGTCCATCAGAGAAACTAAAGTGTTGAAGTTTCTCTGTCTAAGTTACAAAAGAATCATATATTAGATAGGTTTTTGCTGGTCCTTCAAGTTTCTTTGTGGGAGAGAAAAACAATCCCTGTGTCTATCTTTAAACTATTGTTTATGCAGTCTTGGCTCTATTGCTAATTTACTGGTGATTCTGGATAAGTCTTTGTGGCCTTGTCCCTAAGTTTCTGAGGTCAAGTTCAGTATAACGTAGTTACCTGAAAAATCAAGACCATGGTTCCCACAAAAGAGCCACTGACTCACCACATTTCTTTCCCATTATCAAGGTAACATTTTTTCTTAAGAGTATAATAAATATCAGATTGATATGCAATGTTTCTTATAACTGAACCACAAATTTCTACCTTGTACTTCATGAAAGAATAGCAAGCTAATCTTCCTTTATTCATATTTATAAAAATTTCTTAAACAGAATGTCTGGTTTTATTATTCTCTGGTGATGAGTCTTTGAAACTCCTTTACAAAACAAAATGTAGAAATGTTATGCCTCATCTGGCTCATGGCCTGTTTTGGGATTCTATCTCAGAGTCAGAGGTTATGTAGTAAAGTGATATCACTGATGTTCTACACAGCTTTTCCTTGAAAAGGTGATGACATTTCCTAAAGATTTGTGAATGAAAAATTCTTTTCCTTGCACAAATTAATTCTGAAATCAAGTTAACTGGTGAAATTAGAGGGCTCCATGGTTTAGAAAATGAGTTCTATTTCAGCATCCCCTGGAGTAAATGCACTGCTATTTATCTAGTTGCTCAGACTCAAAGTTCAAGGGACAGTCTTGATATATTTTTTTCAGGCATCCAACCCATCAGCAAGTTTTATGGTATATCTCATAAAAGTGTGTTCTGAGTCACTATCCCCAGGGCCCCAAATCATATTTTGCCTGGACCACTGGAGCATCCCCTCGGCGAAGCTTTTGCCCCTAGTCTAATCTCCTCTGAGAAATTAGAGCAATGATTGAAAGTAGAACAGGTCTCCTCATTCTTCTGTTTCAAACCCTCCCATAGTTCCCCACTCCGAGTCATATAAACTTTGAGCTGCTCTCCACAGCTGGCAATGCTGCATAACCTGTCTCTGACCTTTTCTTTGACACTATCTTCAGAATGGTTGGGCTGGACCAGTGGTCTTCTTATATCCTGGAATAAGCCAAGATGGCTCACAACCTTGGAACTTCCCTCTTGTTACTGCCTGGCTGCACTGCCTTCCAGACCTTCTCAGGGCCTCACCTCCTTCAGAGCTCTAGTCAGACGTTCCCTCCTCAGAGAGTCCTGCCCCAACCATCCAGTTTGAAGCATTGTTGCCACCCCATCATTTTCTATCCTTTTACTTTACTTGGGCTTTCTTCATTATCAGACATTTATTACTTAATTATTTGTGTTTTCATTTATCATCTTTTCTCCAACTCAAAAGAATATAAGTCCTGAGGGCAGAATGGAATTTTTGGCTTCATTCATTGCTAAATCCTCCAAGTCAAGAACAGTGCAAGTGATATAAAATCTCAACGTGTTTGTTGAGTGCATTTAGAAATTTTACTATCCTTTAATTCTAGTTAAGCTTTTATTTCTATTATATTTGTATCAAAAACATTTTTCTAACTTCTGTATCAGAGAACAGTCATCTTATCTCAGGATTTGATTGTTAAACTATAATTGTTGGGCAAGCATATATGCCTAATAATTAGGACATATGCAATCTCAACCACTTAGTTTTAAAAGTTGTTTAAAGTTTCTGTTTTAAATTCCTTTACATTTATATGTTTCAATTTTTTTCATTTCTCAAACAGGGCTGGTAACAAAATGTGGCTACCTTAATTCTGTATTGCTATAATGAGATTGTATATGCAAATCCTTGGAATGATATAAACTTGCTCAGCAAGGTACTGATCTTTCATCCTACTATATATTAATAATTACCCTAATTCTCTCATCTCTGTGTTTTCATTTCCCTTCATTATCATGGTTCTTTATGGTAGCAAGTCTTTGCATTATATGTCTATATTATATATATGCAGGTGCAAAGATATCACTAGTATTTCATTTGGTGACCATCCTTTAGTATTTGTTTTACTAGGGTAAAAAAAGGTTTGGCAACTGGGAAGTCTTAGATAAGGAACTAAAATAATTTATTCTGCTTTCTAAGTCCAAAGAGATCTCTGGTGCAAGAAGGCTGAAGTGAGGGGGTTTGCACCTCAATCCTCTGTATATGTGACTTTTAGGCCGGAGTCCTTTGATGAGGACTTTTGAGAGGTCTGGAACAGGCAGGGGTGCAGAGTTCAAATCTACACTCCAAGTGCAGCATCTAAGAATAGAAAAAGTATAGTTCTCCATGACTGAGCTCTGTATTTCTGCAAACACTGTGAGTGTTATTATTTATTGTTAACACTTATGGAAAGTAGACTATGGGGGCTACATCTTTTGTCCTGGCCCCTTTCTATGTGCAAGAAAATTTGAGCAAAACCAGTATGGCCACTGCCCATAACCATTCTGTTTGCTCTTGTGATCACATTCAATGGATAAACTCAGCAATTACTCTAGAATTTAATTTAATAAACTGTATCTTTGGGAGTCATAGAACTATGCAAACTAAGTTTTTATCTTTTCTATTTTATAGATAAAAAATGGGGACCCCAAAGAGTTTAAATCATTTGTTCAACCTTGCATAGCACATTGGAAATTGATTCTAATTCAGCATTCTTTTCATTGCATTACATTGGCTTCATGTAGGTAGAAATATTTCTTTCATTATTGCACTTGAGCTGATTTCACTAGTAAGAATAAAAAAATTACTGGTTCATTGTGTATTTTACAGAAATTTGCAGATCCACATCTGGGAACTATTTACATATATCAATTTCAGCAATTGCATTTTATTTTAATTTCATTTTTTCAAATTTATTTCTTTAGATTGATAGGTAAAATTCTATGCATTTATCTTTTATAACATGATGTTTTGAACTGTATACACATTGTGGAACAGTTATATCTAGCTAATTAACATATTCCTTACTACAAATATTTATTACTTTTGTAATAAGAACACAACATTCACTTTCAGTATTTTTCAAGAATACTATGTCATCATTATATATCACCATGCTGTACACTAGATATCTTAAACTTATTCCTCCTATCTAACTGTAATTTTATATGCTTTGACTAATGTCTTCCCAGTCTGCTCCTCAGAAGCTGCCTCTGCCTCTGCCAACCACTGTTCTACTCTCTATTTCTAGGAGGTCAATTTTTTTAGATTCCACATAAGGGAGATCATAAGATACATGTCTTTCTGTAGTTAGCTTATTTCCCTTGACAGTGTTCTCCAGGTTGATCTATGTTGTCACAAATGACAGGATTTCTTTCTTATGACTGAATAGTATAAGCATAAAGAAAATGTGACATACATGTGTATATCACATATATTCCTTCATCTATGATGGAAACTTGTTTCATGTCTTTCAGCAACTATGTTTAAATTGCTGATACACAGGCTGGCTAGTGTACTGTCTCTCAGAAGCTGTCTAGGCTAAATCTCAGCTCTGCTATTTTACTGGTTGGTAAACCTCAGGCACATAAATCTCTTAATTGCTTTATACATGTGTAATTACATATCCTGTGTTCAACAGAGAAAATAGTTTTATTTATCTCATTGTGTTGCTGTAATTGAATATATATAAAAACATGGATTAATGCCTAGCACATAGTAAGTGCTATAATGTGTTTATTTTTGCAGTACTGAGATACAGATGTAGATGAGACCAGAGCACAAGAGACTTTATTCTTAGAGAGTCTCTGGAACAGTTTTGTAAGTAAAAAGCAGCTTCCTCTGGGGGTGGTGGTGCATACCTGTAAACGCAGTAAGCAGGAAGCTGAAGTAGGAGGATCAGGGTGAGTTCAAGGCCAGCCTGGACTACATAGTGAGTTCAAGGCGAGTCTGAACTACATAGCAAGACTTTGTCTCAAAAAACAAACACTGAAAAAAGTTTCTAAATGAAAGCATTTCATGCTGCAGGTCCTCGTTGCAGTAATTCAAATTCGTCACTAGATGGCAATTGTGAGCCATAAAATCAGCTACAGCCCATTGAAACCAATGTGTCAAACACAGGCATGGCGTTTTCGGTGAGGCTGGCTTTAAACTCATGCTCTTTCCTCACAAAGGGAGCCTTTAAAAAACTGTAGTCACCAAAATTGGCCTTCTGTAGTTGCTCTTGAGGCTCACCTCTCGACACAAGTCTTTCTGATGGCAGCTGCACAGAAGCCTGGGTGTAATTGACTACTTGCTATCGGGAATTTGCATTATCAGAAGAGTTTTAGTCCAGGAACAGTAGGACAGTGTCAGGATTTTATGTCAAGTTTAACCAGTTGTTCTTAAAGTGTTTTCTCCTCATCAGCAGCCTCAGTATCACCTATTAACTTGGGGGCCTCAAGAGATCCTCTAACCAGGAAATCAGCATTTTAATAAGCGCTCTAGATGATTGTATCTGCTAAAGTTTGAGAACTGTGGAAATAAATTAATGTTTAGTATTATATAAATGTTGGCAGTGGAAGGGTCCTCAGAGAATATTTTGCCCAGCACTCTATTTTTCAGAGGACACTGAGGCCCAGAGAAGTTAAATGATTCTTTGGAAGAAGTAAAGCAAATGCCATTAAAAATTATTTAAAGTCATACCATTGGCTTGTGTCAGACCCAGGCCCCAAGGCTGCTTTGAGTTTTATGTCCCAGCTTTTTCTACAATGACCTTTACTCCTACCCTGTTCTCCAAACTGAGGCCACTAGGTACATATTCTATCTTGACGGGAAAAAAATCACTTATGTAGTTATTTATACAATGGTTTGTTCATTTCAATAAACACTTCATGGAAACATAAAATTGAATATGATGCACTCCTTGCATTTCAGTGTGTGTGTATGTATGTGCGCATGTATGTATGGGTTATGGGAGTGAGGGGGAAATCAAGTGAAAACAGTTGCTCTGCTGAATTGCTAAGAGGTGCACCTTGGGAAATAGATGAGTGCAAGAAAAGTTTAGGGGGAACAGGTAAGAGGAGGAAACTTTAGAGCTGAGCTTTAAGTGTGAGTAGGAGTTCACCAGATGAAGAATGGAAAGGACATTTGGAATGAAGGATGCACATGGAGCCATGCAACCCTTTAGACACTCACAAGTTTTGTTTGAGGAGAAGGATGTAGTAGGGAAGTTATGTTACAAGTGATGATGATGATGATGATGATGCTAATTGTTGGTACTAATTGAAGGCTAGATATGTGTTAAAGCCCTGTACTAAGCATTTTACATCTATTATGATTTAACTTTAATACAACCTTGCTAGTAGTATCTACTCTTATCCTTATTTTACAGATGACAATGGGCATGCATACATGCTTTATTTTCTTAAAATCACGTGTTACCATGTAGATTTCTTAGACACACATTGGACTTAGAATTTTAATGTTTATTTCTCAGGGCTATCTCTATAATATAAAGTACATATATATGTATGAGGGATGAATATAGTCTTAATGAGATAATTTCATTATAAGCATACTTTTTATAAACGCATGAAATCAGGAAGGTTTTGCTATCCTTTTTGTTTTTAACTCAAGAAATGAACGTTCTGCTATTCTTCTAGCTATCAGCAACTTTGGAAGTAGCCCATTTCTTATGACAGACAAATTGTGTCTGAAAAGTGGCAAAGGAAGCTCATTTCAACTGTTTGCTCCCTGAAGAAAGGAAGCTGAGTAATGAGTGAATGACCTGGTCTGAAATCACTGGCTTTGTTATATTTTTGGTTTTTACTTTATAAGCATTCATTATGAATGTGCTGTTCAAAATCAGTGTTAGCATCTTTCCTTCATTGCACAGGTACCCACAACTAAACAAAAATTCAAGTGATAATTAAAGTTCTAGTAGGATTCAAATTCTGTGTGCCTTGTTTTTCCTAGGTAAGCTTCCAGGTGCTCCTAGATTCTTTGGGATATTTTTGAAGGATTTTACTTTTTACTGAGAAAATTATTTTTGCTTGGTAGATTTTGCATCTGTAAAAAATTGATATTGGATAAGATAATCTAGAAGGTCTCTTTCAGCTCTAATTGTGGATTTATGATTAAATGATTAAATGTCACAAAGAACTAATTTCTGGATTTTTAATAGAACTTATTTTTTAATAAGAGAAGTTATCAGACCAAATATTTCTCCATGAATTTTTAAGTGGAATCCCTAAAATAGCTTGATATTTTACTTTTTAGGATCTCTAGGACTCTATCCAGCTCAAATGTGTTTATTTGATATAGAAAATATGACAGTTTACATATCTCAGGGGCTAATACTAAAAATCATTAAAGGCCAGTTTGTTTCAAGGTGCTAAGAGGTGCACTTTACACCATGCTCTGTTTGTCTGATTGCTACAATAACAATTTTAAGTTTTGCAAGCTCATAAAACAACCTTTTTATATCTACATTTGTACTTATAGCTCAGAGTGAACTTCTTTCCCCAGAAAATCTAGAAAACTTAAATCAAGTTTTACCTTCCATGTCTAGAGCAATTGAATAGCCTACAGGATGTTTTATTTTGAAAGAAAGGAAGAGCCAGAAAATCTAGGAAAAGAATCTATAAAGCATATTATTATTTTTTTAAACTTTATGATTGGAATTAACATTTGTATTTTGCCACTTTAAACAGTTATTGCCTTTCTCACTTACAATCAATTTTGAGTCAGTTTCAAAATGCTTTAATTTACCTATGCTCAGTTTGAAAATTTTACCTAAAACTATAAATAAGGACATAGAACTGTCTAAAATTCTGCCACTTAGAATTGTCTATTGTTAATTTTTACAATTTTATTCTAGGTGAGCATGACCACTAAGATATTGGCAATGTATATACATTCTATTTTTAATTCTTGTTTTAAAATTTATATATATTTAGTTTATGTACATTATTTAAAATCTCTAACTTCAAAGATAACAATTATTATTACTGTATGAAAAATTGTAAAACTGTTTGATTTTCATTATTTTGTGATTTTCCATGCCATTCTAATTTAGGTCCCTTTTGTCTGTTTGTATTTATCTGTACTTGTTCCGGAAAAGATTTAAGGTAGTTTCAATCCACTTTTTTGCAAATTCATGTACTATATATAGAAAAGCAAACCTCTGAAATTCATACCTTATAATTTTTTTTCACTTGAGATCTTTGCTTTATAAACAATAGGTAAGTTTTAATACATCGGGAAATAGTACCATAAAGATTTCTATTACAATATAAAAAGGTCTTTTAGAACATGGTAGTGGTCCGGGGATTTAGCTCAGGCACTGCCGCTTGCCTCGGAAGCACAAGGTCCCCAGTTCAATCCCCAGTACCAAAAAAAAAAAAAAAAAGAACATGGTAGTAACTTCTCCTTTAATAACTATTGTTTATAAGTATACATTTTTCAAAAGAGCATGGTGGTGCACACCTGTAATCCCAGCACTCGGGAGGCTGAGGCAGGAAGATCACCAGCAGTTTGAGGCCAGCCTGGGCTACATAGTGAGTTCAAGGCCAGCCTGAAGTACACAATGAGACCCTGTCTCAAAAACAAACAAACAATAAAAAGATAACCATGTCCACTAGTCTACCAACTTCTGTACTTTTGGGGGCAGAACTCCATCTTAGTGCTCAATATTCTTTCAGTGTCTAGAACTGTTCCTGGCCCATTACATTTTCTAAACAAACACTTGTGGAGCTGAAATTAATAGAATAGAATCAATTTCAAATATTCTCATACTGTCACAAAAGGTTGCATTGTGATTTCTAATAGCATTGAAGTAAAAAACAGTAACAGTTTAAGAGCTTTGGTTTCTGTTCCCTGTTGCTTACTTTGAAAGACTGACAGAGGTTAAGTGTGATAACTTTGATCCAACGTTTAGCATAGTGCTTGAGTTCATGTAGTAAATGTTGAATAGATGTTAGCTTTTAGTGATTTGCCTTTTTTTTCAATATGTACTTTTTCTTCTAAATAAGTACCTATTTTTTTCTGAAGACTTTTAGTTAGATTTTTTTTTTGAAGCAGGAATAAGCTACTTCTTTGGGGATGATATATATAATATGTTACAGACTTGAGAGAATGAAATTTACTAGATAAAAGTTTATAAGTAATTATTACTTACATTCCCTATATTAACCTAGTAGTCCAAAATCTTACTCATAGTATTCCCTTGAAACATATTTTAAAATAAGCAGTGCTATAGAGTCATAAATACAATTTTTAGTTCTTTCTGTGCAATTTTTACGTCTAAGTTTTTCATGCATTTAGCAAGTAAAAATGAGCCCTGTTAGTGAATGAGCAATCTGAGCCAACAGATAATGAAACCTGACTTATTCCCTGTATGTAGAAGATACATGAGAATAGCTGAATTGATATTGCTAATCTACATTATACTCTGATAATGTCTTAACAAGTTTGTGCCAACATATCAAGACAGGTGCATAAGCAAGCCCAATCATATGAAATCAGTACTATGGGTACTGAATAATGGAATTCAGTAGCCCAGCACTATCCCATAGATACATAATGTGGGACATATATGCAACTTTATATTTTATAGTACCCACATTAAAAATAAAGACAGGTGAAATTAATCATCGAGTTATATTTACTTATATATTAATTTATATTTATTAGTTTTATTTGACTCTGTATATTTAAAATTTAATCATTTCAACATGCAATCAATATAAAAAGTACTAATGAGGTGTTTGAATTTTGTTTTTATTCCAAGTCTTATATATTTGTACAGCGCACCTGAATGAACTCTGGCCACATTTTGAGTGTGTAGGAGGGTATAGTGGGTTTCTCTCATTGGGCAATACCACTGTAGTCATTCCTCCTTTGCCTCAGCAGGAGAGTCCAAAGAACACCGATGTGATGTACAGGGGAGAAAAAGATCTGTTCAGAATCTTAAAATATGTCTGTTCCTGGCTCTAACATTTGATACTGATATGACTATGAACATGTGATTTCGTTTCTCTGGCTCTCAAATACCTACCATACTTTTCTTTGGAGGCTAGGGAAATGGGAGATTAAATAAGACATTGTATGTGAAAAAAGTGCTCTGTTAAATCATAAGGCACCATGCACATGCAAGGCATTATTGCCTCCTTTATTGTAGATTTATTCCCATGAATTGTCTAAGGATATATTCCAAGTTGGTAGGAGAATCAATAGAGTTTGGGGCTTCTGACTTCTAGCCATCTGTTTCAGCTAAGGACTTCTTATACTCAACTTTTATTTTAATTCTTTTTATTTTAAAAAGGTCTTTTTATTTAAAAAATTGAGGAAAGAGGAGAGTGGCAGTAAGAAGTAAGTTCCATATTGAACAGTTAGAGTCTTTTTGGCCACTGTCATAATGTTCTATAGTAAAATTATAAATCTAGGCTATTTATATACTTATATATTCAGAATTATAGTAATCAAGAATTGAACTTTTTGCAGTCATATAATATAAAACCTCATGTTCTTTAAAGTTTCAAACAACTTTTAAATTGAACTGTGTTTTCCCTAAAATGTAGTACAACCACAAGAAAGCCCTTCCTTAGTGGGCTGGATTAATAAACTAGATATGGATCAATTCAGTAGGTTTTCTATTTTTGGTTACAGATACAGTTCATTAATTCCCATGTAGAAAACACTACCTCTCTAGTGTGAAGCCAAAAGGCACATTAATGTGGGAATAATTCAGTTCAATCCATATTATTTTGTACTTACCATGTGTAAGCCACATTGCATATTTTAATGTTCAAAAGGAGTTTGTTCCTATGACAACTGTCACTTAGGTATATACGTTGTTTAACTGGAGAAAAATAAGGCATATGTCTACCAAAATCTCCATCATATATGAATCAAGAATCTATATTTTTGGAAGGTAAAACATATTTTCAGAAAAAGAATTCTAGATTACTCAAAAAATAATTTAAAAAGTTATATCTGTACTTTTAGAGAGCATACAAAGGATTAGTTATGATCTTTTATTTGTCTAATTGTATGCCTATCATAGTACTAATATTTCAATTTTTTGGATTATTTTCTGCATTGGTGTCAAATGAACTTCTTCATAAAACTTAAAAACCACATAAAAAATTTAGGCATTAGCCCAGTTCATTTTCACAGAGAAAAAGAAATATATTTTAAAAGTTCTTTAATTTCTTCTTAATCAAAATTTTGTAAAATAACTTTTACTGGTTGCTTCATTTTCATTTCATATAATCGTATTTAAGATTCAGGCCTGCCAGAATTGATGACCACACTGAATACATGTAATGTTTATTTTCACATGCTGAAACACTGCTGTTGACTATTAAATGAAATAGTTTATTGAGTAACCTTTACATTTTATTACCTTTGCACCTGAGTTTAAAAACAAAGAGATTAATTTTTTAAAAGTCCAATAAATTGTATTTTTGATATTTCTACCATAACTTTATAAGAAATTCCTCTTTTCTGCCTTGTAATAACCACCATCTGCATTTTTATGATTTAGTTTAACATTATTATTGCAATTTTTTACTGGGTAAACTCATCAATGCCCTTGGCAGAAGAGTTTGTTACATTAAACCCAGAAGCTGAATCTACTGGTTACAAGACTACAGAGTTTTTTTGGATTGAGTTTAGAGCCATGTCCTGACTTTATGAATGTAACCTGTGGCATGTCTCTTTCATCAGCTTCTCCAAAGTCCTTGATTAGCTTGAGTCCTATAACCTGCTATTTAAATAACCATGTATTCTTTTTAATTTAATGGTTTTGTGTTATAAATATTTTATTTGGAGAACATCTGGCTTTGAGGGAATCCAGCCAAAATAATTAGTGGTATCTATACTAAAAATGTAAAATCATTAATGTACAGTATTTGCATTTCTTTAGGAACTAGAATGGATTCATTCTAGACCACCAGAGGTCCACAACTTGGTTTCTAGTCTATTAGGAACCTGGTTGCACAGCAGGAGGTGAGCAAGTAAAGCTTCATCTATATTACAGTTGCTTTCCATTGCTTACATTACTTCTGAGCTCTGCCTCCTACAGATCAGCAGCAGCAATAGATTCTCATAGTAGTGTGAACCCTACCGTGAACTTTACATTACAGAGATCTAGATTGTACACTCCTTTGAATCATTCAGAAACGCCCCCTCCCCCACCCGCCGCCATGAAACCTGTCTCTGTGCCGAAAAGGTTGGGGGCTATTGTCCTAGACAGTTTGTGGCCATATGGCATTGACTGTTAGGCTAAAAGTTGTGCTTGTCTTTTTGTTCATGTACACCCTAGCAAGAACACAAAAATCTGAGGAATATTAACAATTTATTTTTTCAATTAAGAAATAAAATTAAGCAGGTTATAAAAAGCCATTGTACTAGTACATATTAGGAAATATCGAGTCATGTGTCTTAAAGTCACACTTAAGACCAGGCAATAGTAATAAGCATAAGATGGCTGTGGATACTACGAGATAATGTCTACTTGTTAGAAATGGATGGCATATTGTGGTTTTTTTTCCATCAAAGTTCAAAAGTTAATGATGTACTTTATATTTTTATTGCTTTTACTGAGGCATCAATTGAGGAATAAAAGAGATTCTAACATTCTGTTCATTTTCATGGTGGATATATTCAATATCACATGTGAATAACCATATTTGTTATATCATGTTCTATTTCATGCATCCTAAATTGTCTTTAGGAAATTTTAGTACATATCACTTCAATCATCTGAAAGGAATCACTTCTTCATTACAGCTCATAAGTATCAGCTGGAAAAAAATTGGCCCAATTAAGAGAAATATGATAATGGTATAAAAACACATATAGACATGTCTGGGAGATGATAAGATTATTTTAATTTTCCCATTTGCACTGGAATTATTTATTTTACAAATCTCCAGATCTTTTGTTACTTAAAATCCTTTGCTGAATCATGAAAAGAAGCTTAAGTTAGCAATTTTCCTCTGCAAAATCTATCTGCTAGCATCTGGTGAACATTTGGATACCTAGTCAGGTTCTATGGAAATGATTATTTTAAGACTCTATTTCAACATGTCTGGGCTTAAAAATCAGCTAGGATCATACTCTGCACATGTATATTACTCTGGGGGATTAAAAAAACTTGGTAATAGTAACAATGATCTCAAGTCTTTTGCAGCAATTCAGATATGTTGGGAGGCAGGACAATAGGATGTGTAGGCAGGCTGGACATGTGCCTGCCAAGTACTCATGTGCTTCTGGACAGTGACTGGCTGCTTCACCTATTGACCACCCCACAGCTAGGCCCCTACCCTCTACAACTCCTGACACTTACATTTAAATTTGGCTGGGCTTCAGAACTGAGGACCAGTCCTTTCTTGTGCCTTCCTATGGCACCCCTGGGGTTGGTTTCTGCCTCTTCACAGGAGGATGTTGCTTTACTTCCAGAACAGCTTCTGGAAAAAAAGGGGATACTTTTACTCAATTGTAAATACAGTTAAAAGCAGAATTATCATCAAAGTGGATTTTTTCTGGATCATAGGATAAATTATTTAATAGAAATATGTAACTACATACTTTAATAAAAATGCTATTATTTACCAAAATTCAATTGCACATTAAGGATATAAAGAGGGTTTGTATGCCGATTGGAAGCTAATAATTTTTTTGTGTCTATGCAATCAAGTATGCACTTGTTTATTTTTATACATATATTGCTATAATTAGGGTCTGGAATGTCTCCTAAAAAGTCCATGAGTTAAGGCTTTGTCACCAATCTGTGGCACTATCGGGAGGTGATGAAAACTTATGAATTGTGCTTAGTGGAAAAAATTAATTCACACTGGGCATGTACTTCCAGCCATTATTGAGAACCTGGCCATTCTCTCTTTTTTTTGCTTCCTGGTTTCCATGAGGTGAACAGGTTTACTTAACCACTGGCTCTTACCATGATGTACTGTGCCTGCCATCCAGGCCCAGAGTGACAAGGCCAAGTGACCACAGGCTGAACCCTCTAAAATGATGAGCCAAAATAAATAATTTCCTCTTTTTATATTGATTCTCTCAGGTATTTATTACAGTAATGGAAAACTGATTAACACATAACACATATATAAGTTTTGTTGAAATAGAAAATGTATTATATATTTTTATTGTTTTTCATGGTTATGTTATATACCAAATTTTCTTTTTTTTCAAATTTTCATTTATTCAATTTTCATTAGTATATATTTGAGACAATTTTGAAAGGATTTTGGCATTTGCTATACAGGAAGCAAATTTGAGGAAGGAATATCTTATTTAAGAAAAGTAAACTTTTTGAATAACATGTTTCCACTCAATTTGTATAAAACAATATTTGAATTAGAAATTATTCTTAGTTATTTATCAAATTAGGTCTGATAAGGCTATAATTTGACATTTTCAGATTTTGTTTGAACCTTTGATACAATTTAACTAATTGAATATTTTTATACTTTATAAATTTTCTATCATCTAGACATTTTATAAATCGTATGGGATTTCTCTCCCCTTACACTGAATTTCAGAAA
Source organism: Heterocephalus glaber (assembly GCF_000247695.1). The sequence goes on along the minus strand of NW_004624789.1, from coordinate 13,059,460 downwards.
TTTAACTCTATGTTTGGAGTAACAGTGTCTATTTTATTTTGCTCTATTAAAATCTTAACAGGAACAACTTTAGCAACTTAAATAAAAAGTTTTGAAAGCCTAGATTTGTTAATTAGGAAATGAGTGCAGGATTGGGTATCCAGTTTAGATGTTTTGCATTGTGATATGAGCAGTACACTGTAGAATAATATTGTCTAATAAAATAGCCTGTTATAATGCAAATATTCTCTGCTTTTACTGTTCAGTATGGTAGCCACTTGTCACATATGGCTATTTAACTCTTAAAATATGACCAGTGTGATTGAGGAGCTGAATTTAATTTTTCTTTAATTTTAATTATTTTAAGTAAAGGACCAGTGCTAGATGCTTTCACCTTGAAGAAAGTGTGTTTCTCTGGATTTGGTACTCAATATGAAATAGATATCTTCTATCTATGGAACATCTATAAGACAATAATTTCTCTGAACACAAGGCCTAGGCTCTGACATGTGGCCTCCATTATGGAGTGTGTACAATGTTTATTTGGGGCCAAACAGTGTATAAGGTAGCATTCTGAACTTTGGTCAATTTGTGGATATTCAAACACAATAAAGTTCAGGTTAGCCACAGGTGATTTGAGAATCTTCACCTCTGGAAAGCCATGGGATCTCAGATTATCTCTAAAGATAAAGTTCAGTGACAGTAAATGGACTCAAGGGCTTTACTTTTCCAATGTACTGATTGTGTGGTTTGACTCCATGCAGAAGACTGGTAGGTAACAGATACTTATGAAAGAGGTACTCCACCACAGGTGCCTCCTTGAAAAATAAACTTTGTACATTATTCTTTTAACTTTATAGATTCTGATCAGATATCAGGAAAGGGCTGATAAATACTTTTTGTGCCTGTTATATACTTCTTTATTAATAAATATTTATTGAGCAAAGCACAATGCTTAGTGCTGGAGATAGAACGCTGAAAATAAACTGTATACAACCCTTCCTCTCACGGTAACCTCATTGGACAATAATATTTTTCCAATGTTCTCTTCTTCCAAAATTTACTTTTTCTTTTTAAGTATGGTGAAAAGATACAAGGGATAAATAGAAATTCTGAGGATTATTACTATTTGTATATTATATATCTAATTCAATTTACTTCTCTCTAAACAACTGTTACAGGTCCATTTAGTAGTTTTTTTAAAAAAATTCAATATTGGAAGCACAGAAAATAATCAGAGACCTCAGTTGCCATTTTTAGACTATGAGATTAGCACCATCATTTAACATTTATTGTGTGTTTACCATATATGTTTTAAAGGTGAATCAGAAGATGAACCAGAATATCCTCTAAAATAATTATTAATTAAAATATTTTTTGTTGCTGTTAATGTAACAACACTTATTTTTTACTTTGTCATTCATAACACTGTAAGAAACAGTGCTATATAGCAACTGTATAATTAAATTTATGATGGCCAACCTACATTTATTAAAGAATTTTCACTGATGGAAATTCAAGAATGAAAAGGATTAAGAATTGAATGCATATAACTATAACATCTAGTACTTAAATATCTGATGGTCAAAAAATTATTTTCCCAAATATGTTCATTGATAATCCCCTTAATTTTTGTAGACAGGCACTTTGAAAATGATTTTAAAAAATAAATTACATAGCAGTGGAAGAACACACAAAAGGAAAAAGATAAATTTCTTCATAAATTCTTAAAACTAGTTGTCTACAAAATCATCATGAACAAAATTAAAAGGAGAAAGGCTATTCATTTTATTTCATTAAAAATGTTACACCCTATGGAGACCTAAAACAAGACCACAAGTTCAAAAGAATCTTCTGTGTTCCTCCCATTGAATTTGGGAGAGGTCATGACTGCTTCGACCAATTGAGCACAGTGGAGAAAGCACAATATAGCAACTGAAACTGGGTTATAAAATATCATGAAGCCACTGTGTTGTTTACTGGAATGCTGTCTTTTTCCCAAGCCTCTAAGTGAGAAGTCTGACTCCCTTAAGGCCATGATGCAGAAAAAGCCACATGTAGGTGATTCCCACATGTGAGTGCTCGAGTTGACACTGCCAGCAAAGCTCAGCCTTCTTCTATCCTTGCCAGGGTACTAAACAAGTGGGGTTCTTGAGTCCCAGTTCATACCAGCCAGCAGAAAAACCTCCCAGACCTTCCTGAATGCCTGATTTATAAAACTGTAACATAAAAATTGTAGTTGTTGTAAGCTGCTAAGTTTTAATGTAGTTAGTTATGCAGCAGAAATCACTGGAACATAATGTGTGTGTGTGTGTGTGTGTGTGTGTATGTGTGTCTGTGTATGTGTGCACGTGCATGCACGTATATTTTTACAATAAAAAAATTTTAAAAAGTGAATGTAAACTAGGCATGGTGGCACATGTTTGTAATTCTATCACTTTGAGAGGCTGAGGTAAGAGGATTGCAAGTTCAAGCATAGCCTGGGCAACTTAGTGACTTAATAAGACACTGTCTCAAAATAAAAAATAAAAAACGAGCTGTGGATGTACCTCAGTGCAAAGTTCTTTAGTTTACTCCATGGTTGTGAAAAAAAAGTAAAAGACAAGTAAAGACAGACAAAGGAGGAGCCAGTGAGGGAGATGTACACTTCCAGGCCACAACCCCAGTGAATCACCTCTTCCAACCAGTTCCCACTTTCCAACAGCACGCTCAGCCACCAAACTCCCCAGTGGACAAATCTGAGTACAGAGCCTCTATGATCCAACCACCTTCCAAACACATGAGACTTTTAGGGAACACCCCAGATCTAAGCCATAACAGTAGAGAACTTAGAATAAATCAATACTTTCCTGACTTCTACGTTCCACAGGATTCCTATGCTGCCTACCTTGCACCCTCTCCTCATTCTGTGCCCTCTAACCATATTGACTTTCTTATGGAAAACATAATGCTGATTCTCACTTTTAGGCCTTGGCTCTTCTTTTTTTTCTGGAAAGTTTTCCCCACAGAAAACTGCATGACTGGGCCCTTTGCCATTTAAATCTCAACTTGAATATCATTTCCTAAGAAAACTCTTTGTTTACCTTCCAATCTAAACTCAACTACTCATTTTTATATATCTTTAATCAAATTCCTTTTAATACTATATTAGCATTTATCTCTTCATTACTTTATTATGTATCTTATTTACTTAATAGTCTGCCTGTTGAGAGCAGGGAACTTGTTTGTTTTGTGTGCTGTAACATCTCTTGCTTCAGAACCAGGTCTGGCACATGGGAGTTGTTCTATAAATACTTGCTGGACTCCTTATAAATAAACACATTTGTACATCTGAAACACCAAACTTAATAAAGCAAAAGAAGCAAAACGTGATTATTTTTAAAAAGCCAGAAATGGTAAACTATATTGGTATTTTAAAAAGCTTTGATGGTTTTGATTAGAATTAATTATATTGCTTTAATTTTGAAACAAGAAAAACCACAAAATCACAGCAGCAAAAAATTTTTTCAGGAGTGTGATGAGAGCTCCTCTGTCAACAGATATTTTAAAAACTATATCATCCATTCAGCAGACTCCTTGCTTTGAAATGAAGAATGTTCACTTTCCACCAGTATTTTTGTTTTTTGTTTTTTTGCTGCTGAACATATGATTTATTTACTGGATAGGGGACAAATCTTACTAAAATGACTTTCTTTTCATCACTGATAGGTTTAATTTTGGGGGGACTGCTTAATACAAGAATCTAGAATGATATATTCTAATTGTTTCATTGGGTGAATGGGAATTAAAGTTATTCTTGGTATCATTCACTCTGGGATGCAGGAGCCTTATGGGTTGGGCTTCAATGACCAGGTATGATCATAAGATTCTATAGCAGTGAGATCTATTTTTATAAAACCCATACAAAAAAATCTGAACTTATTCTGAATTGCTATTTATGGATATGCCATAACATTTCAGTGTATATAACATTTTCTCAGACATTCAGGCATAAATTTCAATATGCATTTCAACATTGTGTATCCTGACTAGTCACTGAATTTTCTCTACAAAGCAAGATGATTACATTCTTATGGTTCTTGAAGGAAAAGGAAATATATATTTGGTAAACATGTCCTTTGGGTCAGTCTCCCTGCTAATTGTATTATGTTCAAAGTCTCCATTAATTCTTAAAACTGTACAATAAATGAGTAAAGGCAGTGAAATGAAAGATTTTATTCTTTCACACAATTTTGAAGGAGAAGATTGGTGAATTAGGAATCATCAAAACAAAGGAACTGTCTAGTCTTATCCCATTGATATCATTCAAGGGTTTTGTTTCAAGTTTTTCAAGGAACACTATATGTTATTCTGACTCATGGATATTGACTGACACATGAAAAATGTTCACTGATATGAATGCTATTAAGTCAGATAGAAGACTTCCAGAGGAACTGTACATTTGAGTTGTTTTGAAATGTATGGACTTGGATAAAGACAACTGGTTGAAGAACCTTGATGTTCCCAGAGGTTATTCTTATCTTCCCATAGAGTAGTATTCAGTTTGGACGGCTTATAATATTTGGAGGGGTGTAGAGAGCCAATTTTCCCATGTTTTTCCCCCAAAACTTGAAGTTGTACGGTCTCAGATAAAGCTCTGATTGTAAAATCCATTTGTACCAGAACAAAATCAATTCTAAATTAACAACTAAATCCTGACAAATTGGAAGAAAGGAAAAAGTTTCTTAGTAGTGCACTGAGACACCACTGAGGAACTGCATTCATATATCACAGGTTTTTATTTTAAATATGTTACAATTAGAAGGACATTAACTTTCCATTGTTCATAAAATCCATATAAAGTAAAAGAAAAGGCTGAGAATATTTAAAGATCTAAAGTGTGATGAAATATTTGGATTCTATTAATTTAGAATAAGGATAGGAGGAGTGAGAAATTCATTTTCACTTCAATATGTGGATGAATTTGTAAAACTGGAGAGCTGGAGAACAGAAACTTCCATGGCTGGAAAATAAGACACAGGCTTCACTAAAATTTAAATGGTGATGTTTGACAGAAAATATCTTTTGAGATTTTTATTCTAGGTGCATCCATCTGATACTTTTGCAATAGATAGAAATATACCAACTGTTTTCCAGAAGGTCCTTATTTTCACTGAGGAAATCTGGAAGGTAAAATTCTAGCCCTTTTTGAATAAAATCAAATTGAATGAAACTTCAGACAGGATAAGATACTGAGAATATAATGGTGCTTATTATATGGTCAGAAGTCTTCCAAATAACAGAGCATGAGAGAAAGAGGCCATGTCTCTGAAATGGTAAATAATCTAAAAGAATGTGGTGTGAAGTTGCTTTTCACTTATCCAGCTATTTGATTTTATAAATCAAATCTTATACTGAACCAAAAAGTACAAAGTAGAGTTTTTTGGCTGGACTTAACTATATTATGATATACTTGCATTCAGTCATATTGTCATTTGCATTATGATCAATTCATATATTCATCTGTGCAATTAAATTAATTAAATCTGTGACTTAATACTTGATTAAATCAATGTTATACCTCACCTAAGGTAGCACATGAAGCAATTTGTTTTGGGAAAGTATCTCTCTGTCTCTGTCTCTCTGTCTCTCTCCTTATACATCCATGTTTATTGACACTCAGTTCACAATAACTAAGCTATGCAATCAGCCTAGATGTCCATCAACAGACAAATGAATAAAGAAAATATGGTACTTATACATAATAGAGTATTATTCAGCCATTAAGAAGAATGAAATCAGGTCACTTGCAGGAAAATGGATAGAACTAGAGATAATTAAGTGAAACAAGCCAGACTGAAAGACAAATATATATTGTGTGGCTTCTATCATATATGGAATCCAAATAAATGAAAGGAAGAGACATGAAAGTAAAATGGACTACCAAAGAAAAAGAAGGGAATAAGAGGGAGGGGGAGGGAAAGGAATATGGGGGGGTGGGGGGTGAAAGTATGTTTTGTGCACATACGAGTTTTACAAAATAAAACTCATTGATCTGTATTACTAGCATGCAGTAGTTAAAATTCCTTGATAATAAAATTTGACTGTTTTATCTCCTGTTGAAAGTGATTTATTTTTATTTAAAATGCCTTCAAAATAAATATGAAAATTTTCAAGTATATTATGGTAGTCGCTTTTCTTGTGGAATTACCACAAACCAGACTCTGAAGTGAAGAGAGAAAAATGTGTTGCATGTTTGGGATATGATCAAGGTTCTGAAGCACCCCAGAACTTTGGTAGGAAGGAGAGGATGAAAATGAGACTCTGGACGTTAGGACAATGCTGAGCTTTGGTTTTGGTAAGACGATTTTAAGTACAGAATCTATATTTTATTTCTCTCACTTTCTTCAGCCTGCACTGAATAGCTCATAATTGGTGCTTAGAAATTATTTGTTGAATTAAATAAAATGTCATTTCCTATGCTTTCCCTAAGGGAAGGTTTTCATCAATCATTTTAAATTTTGAAAACCTAACTTTGAGGACCCCAAGGAACTAATGAACATTGGGAAATTTTAACTCAACAGGAAATGGGGGTTGATTCATTGGTGTCTTGGGTCAGTGAGGAAGACTGACCTTAAGGAAGAATTTGTGCAGGGATTTGTAGTAAGGAAGAAATATTAATTTTGGTAAAAATGACTTTTGTCCTCCATGAGATATAAACATAAAGAAATAAAACCAAGATACTACGAACTTGGTCTTCTGTGGAGGACCTCAGTAACAACAACCTCATATGGCAATTAGTGTTGGCTGATGATGCCCTGAATTGAGAACCTAAGAACCCCAGCAAGCCTGGGTTTAAAAACAAGAGAGAGGAGAGTCATGGTGGAATGCAAATTCCAGATAAATATAACCTGTTTTCTGTGTATTTCAGGCTCTGGTTTATTAGTCTTTCCATTGCTGACGGAATCGTTGTCCATATTGCTCAGTGCCCTGATAATCCCTGATGGTGACTATGGCTTTGGAGCTCTGGGCAGTATTTAAGAAGATGGAAGAATAACTCTGCAAACTGAGTTAATTCTCTTTATCTTTGGTTCATCCATGCTAGTCTTTTTTTTTGCCGGGGGGCATGCAGTCAAATCATGAGCCATTACTATTAAGAACAGCCATACAGTGTCCACCTGCATGTGAACACATAGCGTTGTTAAAAATAAGACAAACAGATTCCTACCTTGCCTCCAGGAGCTGGCAATAAAAACCAGACAACTGATACAGTGAAAACAATGGGGCAAACAGATGAACAGCTGAGTAAACAGAGAAGTACCACAAATTAGAGGATTTTAGTACAAACTCCTAGGGAATATGCTGTTTTATGTTGGAAAAGAGGGAAAATTCTGCAGGTTTCAGAGAGCTTGCTGAAGTCTGTGTGAAAGTAAAGAAGGAGAGGCTGATGTTGGTGGTAAATCATCTTGCTCTTTTCAGTGAGAAGGGAAAGAAATTTCCCTTTGGAGTGAAGGGAGAGGGTATTTCCTTCATAGCTACTTACCCTGAGGGTAGATTCATTGCTACTTAGGCCTAGGCTTTTTTTGTAAGAGATTTGGTTGTAACCAGCCTAGGGAAGGAAAATAAAAATGTATTAAGCAGGGCATATTCTGCCAGAGAGATTTCATAAGCCTTCTTTCCACTGGAAACCAGGCTAAAAAGAAAATAAAAACCAGAGTGTATTATAATTGTACATTCCACTTAAAACCAACTGGCAAATACCAATTGATTTTCCAAGGAAATGATTACTTTGGGTGAGGTGTTGTGTGTGTGTGTGTGTGTGTGTGTGTGTGTGTGTGTGTGTGTGAAGGGCCAACATAACTTGCTATTGTCTAGCATTTACTGTTTTTGACATCCTGAGCACTGTCAGAAATCAATCTGGACTCATAAAACTCAGCTGAAAGCAAATTCCGGGCAGGTCTCAACTTTAGCTACCCTGGACTGATAGGTATCTCTCTTCCTTTAAATATATCCAGATAGAGAATTTGAAAACCTCCCCAGGAATCTTTTCCAGGGTTTATAAAAACCTCGCTGCCAATAAGATCTTTCCATCTAACTTAAATTCCTTTGGTTGTAATTTGAATTCATTTCCTCTTCTTTGCTCATTAGAAAGGAGAATACTACCCACTATAGCCATTTCTCTAAATACAGCTGTTAAACACACACCTCAGGCTTCTTTTCTGGATACACATGACTTCTATTTCATATGTCAGTCTATTTATAATCTTTTTTTGTTTGTTTTCTTTTCTACTTTGACCTCTGTCTTTTTTCTCAAGATGAGATGACTTGGTAAAGACACCTTAAAATTGTGTTTTCAAACTGATTTCACAAGACTTATTCTACAAATATTGACATGTCTATATGTTCCATTCTCTAATTCTAGCCAGACTGTACTGATTAGGTCATAAGGATCTAAAAGAACACTGGAATTTGTACTTTATGCATCCTTAGACTGGGTGAGTTGATAGTCTCAAGATTTGGATGGCCGCTTCCTAGCTCTTAACACCTTGGGCAAATAACTGACTTCTAGATATCATTATGGAAAGAATCTTTTCTGCACCTATAAAATAAGATGGACAAGACAATTCTGAGGTGTTTATCCCTCTTCAATACTCAATACTTTTATGAATATATTCTAAGTATTTTTTGGCCCAAAGCAGAAGTTATTTTTCCCTTAATAATCCTTATTTTACCTACAATGGTTAATATGTGTTATCCTGTCACTAATTTTTTAAGCAAGAATTTTGAATTAATTTTTAATTTCACTATTGAGGTATAATTTAATATTTTGATGCAACCTCTCTCACATACATATTCCTGCTTATATGATGTCAAAAATCATAAGTTTATAGTTCAATGAGTTTTGCATATGCTAAACCATGTTTTGGTTTATAATTGCCTAAATGTTTTTGTAAGGCCACTGTTATCATATATGAGTTGATTTGATTTGTTTTTGTGCGGGGGATTAAACCAAAGGTCTTCACACTAAACTATATTTTAAAATTTATTTTTATTTTAAGATAGCATCTTGCTAAGTCACTAAGTTGCCCAGGCTGGACTTGAACTTATGATCCTCTTGCCTTAGTTCCCAGAGTGCTTTAAATAGCTTTTAGACAGTGGAAAGGAGGCTGTAATTCTAAATCTTCTCTGTCCAGATGAATATATTTCCTGTTTTTCATGCCCTGGATATTTAAAGCACATACTAACAACAATGAGCCTTTTGAGAATCTGATGACACAGAGGTCCCTTTAAAAGATAACTCCTTTATCTCAAAGACAAGTACTATGGAATTTAAAAAATTATATTATCAAAAGAATCCTTAAAAATATGGCTTGAAAGAGGTCCATAGTAGCAAAATTTTGGGGTGGATCTTTTTTTCCCTGTGATTGTCTATTAAGGTCAATTTTCTCTTCATTTCCTTTTAAACTTTTTGCTGCACTTCAAATTTAGCTTCAAAAGATCTATCAGGGCTAACCATTTCACTTTCCTCATAAAAAATCAGTGCCTGCTGTAATATTTTTAGGGGTTTTAGAATATAGGGGAATATTTTATCTTGCTTTTTTTTTCACATCAGCTTGACCTTCCTTTGTCTTTCTTCTTTGCAGCACACCTTTCTTAAAAATCACTTGCTTGGCTTGAAAACTGTGCTTCAGCAAACCTAATAGCTACCAGGCATAATGGTGGACACCTGTAGTCTCAGTTCTCTGGAGGATGAGGTGGAAGGATTAGAGTTCAAGCCCAGCCTGGGCAACCTGAAGACATGGTGAGACCCTGCCTCAAAATTTAAAAAGGAACTGGGGGGACAGCTCAACGTGAAGGCCCTGGGATCAATCCCTATTGCCACAGGAAAACAGCAGCAGCAGAGACAATAAAACAACCTAATAGCTAATTAAACAAGGGAAGTCTGAATTTAATCATACTCCAGATATCAAAATGGAATGAATATTTGCTATAGTGATTTAGTGACACCTTGCTTTAAAATTTAAAAAAGGGCTGGAGATGTAGCTCAGTGTGAAGGCCCTGGGTTCAGTCCTTAGGACAGGGGGGAAAATAATGACGATGACAACAACAAACCCCCAAAATCTAATAACTAATGAAACAGAGCTCTGAATTTAATCTTACTCCAGATATCAATGTGGAATGAACAATTGTTATGAATATAACCCCCTCTTTTTCTACTACAAGGTTGTTAGCAGTCTATTTTCTGACCTAACAGCAAATCTGCTCTGTTTAAATCATTGCTTTTCTGTGAATATCATCACATCCCATCACATCACATTCCCCACCCTTCAGTCCTGTGCATCCAGGCTGCCATGGTGGCTTCTGTGCCACCCAGACACAAAGCTGGTGTCCAGAACTCACTGAGTGACTCACTGGTCTGCTAAGTAGTCAGCTGACATTTCAAATGCTTCTTTTAGTATTTTTGTTCTGTCTTATGCCACATGCCTCACATTACATGTCCCTGAGTAACATTTGCACTTTCTGATCAGTAGGCAAGGAACCTGGCCATCACCCCACTTGATGCTGGAGTTACGAGTGAGCAAGGGAGATGGGATGCTTGTATTTTACTATCTTTGGTATGACTTCCTACATTCTTGATCGTTTAGAGAATGCTCTCTGCTGCTCCTTTTATCTTTTAATCCTTCTCTTTTTTAAGTCCACCAGTCCTGCCAAGTCTCTTCTTTCCTCTTCTCATTCTTCTCATCACACTGAAATCACCAACAAGGCAGGGAGGGAAAAGAAGTAAGAGCCTCCCCTTCCTCTTCCTCTTCTTCTACCTCTTCCTCCTCCTCCTCCTCCTCCTCCTCCTCCTCCTTCTCTTCTTTTCCTCTCCTCCTGGTCCTGTTCTTCCTCTTCTTTTTCCTCCTCCTTCCCTTCCTTCTTTTTTTTATTTTTTATTTTTGAGACAAAGTCTTACTATATAGTTCACGCTGGCCTTGAGCTCACTATATAGCCTAGACTGACTTCAAACTTGCAGCAATCCTCCTGCCTCAGCTTCTTGATTGCTGAGATTACATGCATTAGCCCCCATGCTTGGCAAAAGCATCTTTCTGAAGGTCATTTCTCCCATTGTTTTAGTTTTCAAAACCTCTTCACCATCTTTTGAAGATCTTTACATAATTGTTTTTTCATTTTGATTTCACAAAACAAATGTCTTTTCTTTGTCTATAGTCCAGGGGTAGTCCTAGCATTTGAACACAGGGATTGCTCTTTTATTTTCTCTACACTGACACTAAGCAACATATTTTGCTCTGACAAACTAATTCACACATGGTTCAAATTAATGGATAATATTGTTTTGATTTACAATGTTTCATTAATTTAGGTTTTAATTTATGTCAGCTTGTATGATATGTTTATAAGTAAGGTTTTTGGTGAATATTATTCCTGTGAATCTGCCCAGTTGAAAATTTCTGTATCATTATTATCCTCACATAATGTCATTGCCTTGAATACTGGAAAATAAATATTCAGGTTAATGGGGAGTCTGGATAGGAAATCATTCATGGTAGGACACAGTGCACATTAAAAACATATCAAGAACATGTTTAACTAAGAGTCTATTAGCATCTGAATCTTTTTTGTTCTACGTCTTGCCACCACTTCCTTCTCTGAAAATTCTGCACCTGTCATTTAGTATTAGAAAGTAATATAAAATATACTCATGCTAAAGTTATGTCAGCCACATATAAAAATTCAACTCACCTTCTCTATATTCTTGCCATAGATATATCTACTGGTTCAATCATAATATAGTTATTAAGACAGCAGCAAATGAGAAATTTTAAGAAATTCTATGTTACAATAAGTCTAACTAGATCTTCCCTTAGTAAGAACTACCCACCCACAGGATTTGGTCCATAAGCTTTAGGATAGTTTTGGTCTTAGAAACTGTCACAAAGATAGTCAATAATAATAATAACCCTGCTACTTAAAATAATAGAGACAGATCTTTTGCAAATGGGAAAGGGATTATGAGATAGAGAGAAAAGGGAGGGGAGGAAGGGATGGGGAGGGAAAATTAGAAAGAATTAAGATGTGTTATGAACATATACCAACATCCCATGTTGAATGTCATCATTACATACTGCAAACATGAACTAATAAAAATTTTAAAAAAAGGAAAAATAGTCCTTCAATAATACTCCACTAATATTTAGCTGAGTATCTATTATATCCTCATGACTGTTCTTGGTACTGGGAATATATTAATAAACAAACAAACACTTCAGAAAAACTCAATAAACAAAACAAAACAAAACAATTTAAACTCAGACTGATTGACACTTGAACCTGGGTTCTTGGTCTTTTCCTTATTTTTATTTAATGTTCAATATTCTATCATCATCTTCTTCATCATCATTGTCAGGAGGCACTCAATAAATACATGTTAAATAAAAAGAAGCTGGAATGAAATGTCTTTTTGTAAGATTCTCAGTGGCACTTCCTTATATAATGACACTGTGGCATTCTTGTACAAATAAATGTACAATTAATTAACTAATTAATTAATTTTTAAAATTTAAATTTTATCTCATAAAACCCCAAATTAGATATCTTTCCTCATGTGGATTCAACAGTTTTCCTTACCCTGGGATGAAAATGTTCATTTCTAAGGACAGAACTTATTGCCAGAAATCAAAGCTGCAAAAGTAGAAATCTCATTTTGAAACAAATATCAGTCACTCTATCTGTCAAAGGTAGATTTTTCTCTACATTTGAAAGAAAAGATTATTAGATGAAATTAGAATGAACCTATCTGTTGTCTTTCTCTGTTCATTCTGATTAGTTCTAATTCATTCAAAAACTTTGATCAAACTTGTCAGTTTTCAGTTTTTGTAAAATATTTGTTTTCTTCTCTACCCTCTGTCCAATCAATTGACTATTAACAGAATAGCTGTACTAAGCTCATTCATCACAGTATTCTGTTCTACAGCAGTCAGAAAGTCTAAGCCCTGGTACTTGCTTCAGGGGGTCCTCAGTGTAATTGGGAAAATAAGGGGCACTCAGGAAGGAATGGGGAGAATACCAGACATGGTAGATACCCGTGGGATCATAAAAACACAAGTCTGGTTAGAAGAGAAGAAACATGAAGACTTTACGTATAGTAAATGGTACCCTTGAATAATAAGTAGAACAATAAGAAAATACTTAGAGCTGGCTGAAATTCTGTCATTAACAAAAATTTAGTTCCAACTTTAGCCACAGTTAATCCTGGGCAAGTCAAGTTTTCTGAAAAGAATCACCATTAAGTGTAAGAACCATCACTAAAGTAAGTGAGGTTTTAAGTTATGTACTTAATTGGAACCTGGGCTGCATCTGATGATAGCTCATTACTAAATTGCATAACCTTGTAAAAGTTGCTTAATTTAGTTGGGTCTCAGACTTTACGTTTATAAATAAAAGGTTTCAATCATTTTATTTCTAATGACACTTTGAGCACTGAGATTTGAGCACTAAGATTTGTGATGATCCCTTCTGCATTTTAACTTATACAATCTTTTATAGCAGATGGTCTTTTGTAATGGATTCTCAGACTAAACTGAACTAACAGCAGAGGTTTCTTTTGGAGGGATTGTTTTAAGTTTTGTGTGGTATATTTCATTTGTTTGTGGGGCCATGAAAGTGAAGTCATCAGATTAAAGATTTCAAGACTGTTTTAAACCTTAAAAAGCATAGGCTGAAATGGAAAATAATGCTGTTATTTCCTGCCTTTACATAAATAAAGTCATGTTGATGATGATAATGAATAATATTTGCTACTTACTGAATGCTTATTTTGTGCCCAGAATTTTATGTCATGTATATCACTTATATAGTAAACCCTCATATAAATATAATCTTCTATTTATAGCACAAAACAGGTTTGTTGACTTCCTAAGATCACTTAACTTACTAGTGGCAAGACTGAGATTCACTTCTAGGACTGTTCAGACACAAACTTACATGTCTTTTCCTGGAAAATGTTATTTTGTTCTGTGAAGGATTCAAGGGTACAACATTGCTAACATTTAACATAGGTCTTGGTTCCATATGAAGGCAGGAAAATTGAAAGTAAACGTTAAAGAATTAGATCCCTTGGAAATAATCAGGATTTTGAATTCCCTATTGTATTCAGGGCAGAGAGTCAAATACCATGGCTGGAATTTAAAAAGGACTGAACAATCTTATGACTAATAATAGCATTTGTAGTCATGAGGACTGAGACAAAACGAAAAAAAAAAAGAGCGAACAGTAGAGCTTTTAAGGTCAAACATTCAGCACCAAAGGGTTAGAAAAATACTTTTTGCCACTATGTTCAAATGTCATTCAAAGAAATACTGAGGACTGACTGTAGTGGTGGCTGGTGCTACTAATAGATCTTGGGTTTAGCGTCACAAGTCATCTGATAGGATAAGAAGGCCACCTCCTATGTTTTCTATCTGGGTTTCTATTTTGTCTAGCATTGTTGACAAAGTGTACTGATTGAAATTCTAATGATTTACTAAGATTTTTTAATGTATAAGATTTTAAAACATGCGGATAAAAATTCCACTATTAGTACTATTAAATGAATCTATATATTATCTTCAGGGGATCAATGGATTTGTATTTTGGTTCTAGATCATTAGATAAAATATGTGTCTCAGAAGTAATTTTTCTATGTGCAATCCCTGGATTCTTGTCCAAGATGCAGGCCTGATAGGTGAGTTTTGAGGGGCTGTAGGAATTCAGATAAAGAGAGTATTTCCTCACCAATGTGAAATTTAGAATGCTCAGAGAAGTCTTTTGCATATATTTATACACCAACCAGTTACAGTTCATAAGCCTAGAAAAAGAACTACTCTCCTACCTTATATCAAGTAACTTTTGGTCCTGTTTTTGCCAACCTGTGTGTGACAGAGTATGGTAAACTGACATGTTTCACACCAGGGTTTAATTTGGACTCAAATAGATCTCACAGAGTAAGCAGTTTTCTGTTTGCACATTCTTTGAGCTTTAGATGAGAAGGATTATACCAGTGTAAAGTGTATTATTTTAATGAAGGCAATCCGAGTAGTGTCCCAGACTGAATGCATAAATCCTTTTAATTCTCTCTCATGGATTTCATGAAATATGGAAATTGACTATTCAGAGATGTAATCTTGGGGAGTCCACCAGTCTTGCAATTTGGTCTAGAGACTGAATGTTTCAGGTCTCTATCCCAAACCTAATTTTAGTATTCCCACTTACTAGTAACTCAATTTAATTATTTCTTTCAAAAGAAAGACTCAAAAATTAAAAGGCATGCTTTTGCTTATTGTCTCATTTCCTCAAATCCTGGGAAGAATTAGTTTTTAATTGTTGACAGTTTATGTAGCCTGAGTCCTACAAAATTTTGCTTGTTCTAAGAATCGTGAAGCAAAAAAGGTACATCAGGAGTCTGGAGACTGTGATTACAGGCAGATTTTGGAAGAAGAGTCTCTTCTATCATACGTAAATATGGAATAAAGTGGTGAGCAGTTAATTCTTTATGCCTAATTGGATTGGGATTCTTCATGAGGATGCAGTCTCAGGAAAAGGCACTGCTATCTACTCAACGGCATCAGCCCAGTACAAGTCATTCTCTATGTTTTTCATTTCGTATGTCTAAACCATTTACAATATCTGTCATCTTTATCTTTAAAATATATTCCTAATATATTCACCCTTTGTTGACTCAATTGATGGTCCAAGTCACCATTATCTCATTCGTTTACTGCACTGGTCTCTTAAATGTTCTTCTCTTTCCACTCTTGTATTTCTCATTCTCATTCTCCACCCAGAACCCCATGGTTTCATTGAAATTATGAATCATACTATGGGGCTCCTCTGCCCTCAAGTCTTTCAATAACTTGTGGATATATTTGAAATAAAATGCACTCCCTTTAGTCTACATAGTTCTACGTGAACCATAGGACATACCCCTACTTCTACTTATGCTGGATATACTGTACTTTTTTTCTACAACCATAACCACTTTCTTACTGTTCTTGAAATGCACCAACTTTATTTGTTCCCAAAGAATTTGCTCACAATTCCTTTATAATGGAATATTCAAAATTTTAACTTATTCTGGTGTCAGCTAAAATGTTATGTCCTCAGATGGGCCTTTCCTGTGTAAAGCAGCTACTCCTTTTCTTCTGTGCTATTTTTCTGACATTTTATCTATTCTTTGTGCTACTTGTCATCTGAAAATATTTTCCATATCTTGTTTTTTAAATTGTTTATCTTTCCATTAAAGTGAGAGCCCCTTTAGAGAAGGAATTTGTCAACTTTTTTGTCTGTCTCCAGAGCCTAAAATCATGATTCAAATATTGTAGAATGAATGAATTATGGGCAGATAGATAAATGATGGATATATGAATACAAACAGATCCTCAGGATTACTGCCAATGAACATAAAATAAGCTGCTCACAGGTAGCCAGTAGGAAGAAGAGTGTATTTAAGCTGTAACAGCCCCAGAACAAAGGTCAGTTTCTCATGTAGATTCCATTTCATCATTACTTCTGTTGAAATTTTGGGAAGTACTAGTTACGTAAACCAAGAGCTCCATGAGTCATTTGTTTCCTTAAGAACTGGAAACGTTATGGGCTGGGCTTTGGAGACTGCTTTCTTCTATCCAGGTGGTACAAAGGCTTAAACTGTACTTTCATAGAGGAGGGCACCCTTGGAGGAAATAGAATATAATCTGATGGTAGTGACATTGAGGTGGGTTAAGCTTTAGGAAGTTAAGTTGAACACTGAGTTAAAAACAGATGGTCCAAAGGTGACCGGTCCCAGCACCCAGAAGGAAGCTTCTCCGCCTCCATCCCAGGCTCCTAGGGCAGAGAAACTGAGCCAGTCCCAGCACTCAGAAGGAAGCACCCCCACTGCCATCCCAAGCTCCTAGGGCAGAGAAGGTGAGGCGCATGGGCACCAGAAGCACTCCCACCCCTGTGGAAATGAGAAGACACATAAACAAGCCTCAAAAACAGACTTCCAGATCACCTACAGCAACCCCAAAGGGAAACAAGATGGAACA
>NW_004624789.1:13009367-13039824 GCF_000247695.1 Heterocephalus glaber | reverse complement strand
AAAAAAAAAGAATCAAAATGTGTAATTGATATTGTTAAATAGGAAGAAAATGTTTAAAGGAATAGGGGAAGTGGGAGGGGTAGGGAAAAGGAAAGAAGGGAAAATAAAAAATATGGGAAAAAGAAAAAATGGAAACAAAGTCTTTGAAAATAGGGAAGGGTGGAGGGGGTGAAGGGAGGGCAGGGGAATGGGGAAAAAAATAAGAACCAAGATACTTATGTAAAGGTGCAAATTTCCAATGATGAATAGAAGTGTATTGTACACCTAAAATGTACCAATAAACTAAATGGGGAAAAAAACAACAGATGGTCTACCAAAAAAAAAAAAAAAAAAAAAAGAGCTACTTGCATTACAGACACAGTTGTATGGCAGTGGTCCTTGGCCTACTAATCATAATACATGTGTTTTTAGACATGTCCATGGAGAGATATATCACAAGCTTTCATTTACAATGTGAAAAGCTGAATTTGTCATCCATAGTTAAGACCCCCAGTGGATGTATTTTCCATTTGCCCCATTTTTAAATGTTAACCTGGAGATACATCTAGACTGCCTTTTCTTCTTCCTTCTCATCAGAACTACAAGTCCCTCACATTCCGTTTTTATGTAGGAAACCAGATTAAGTAAAACAGCTTCCCTAATTAAAAAAATTCTCCAATGGCCAGTCTAGAGCAAGTTGTGTTCTCTTGTTCAACTACCTACTCAATAGAACACTGTTAAAAGTTTTTAAAATGGTATTTTCTTCACAAGTCTATACTCAGCACCTGTAATACTCTTAAATGGTAAGCAAAGCAATTACAAAGTGCAACTTTATTCAAACAATACCCCTGCTCCTTGAAAAGAGGATTAAACCGAGCTCCTGGCAGCTGTCTGGCAGGATGCTTAGCTCACAAGAGGTTACCCAGGATCAACAGCAGAAAGAATGCTTTAGACAGGGCACTGCGGACTCATTGATGTAGGTTTTAAGTAATCTTAGTGTTAGAGTTTATAGCTGTATTCCACTGAAGCCTGCGGATTCTGTTTTAGGAGGTGCTAAACCAATTGCCATTTAACAAGAGTTATCTTTACAGGTTTCTCCTTTTTAGTCTCCTTCAGGGAGCGTCTGGCATCTAGCAAGTTCTTAGGGTAGTAAAAAGAGAAGAAATGTATAATATTCTAATACCATCTTAAAATTTAAAGAAACACACACAGGGCATGAGAAGTCTTCAAGTGGTACAATGATGGTGTTGTTTTTGGTTAAGTTTAACTTACTTCATTATATTTATTCTGAGGATCTGTCCTTACTATTTTTATGAACAAGTTATTGGATTATGGACAAGTTATTGGATTTCTCTGTTCCTCCGTGTCCTCATCTCTAGAGTAGGAACAATAAGTTACTCTTAGGGCTTAATCAGGATTAATCAAAATAGTGTTTTCAAAGCATACAGCAGAGGCCTGCCTCAAAACAAGGACTCTATGAATGCTAGCTACTATCATCAGAGTTTTTTTTATTACTATTCTGTCTTGCTTAGGTTATACAAGTTGTTCTCTATATTGGTAGGGTCTTCTTTTCTTTACATTTGAGCTACACAGTCATTCAAAGTCTCTTTTAGAGTGACAAACTGTCCCAGTTTTCCAAGGCCTGAGGGGTTTCCAGGAATGTGGGACCTATAGCAATAAAGGGAACTTGGGCTGACCAAGGAAATGAGTCACTACATTTTTGGATAGGTTTCATACCCAAGCTTTTCTTTAGATTAGGTTATCCTTCAAAAAACAGTGAATTCTGAGACTCTTTTTAAACTCACCTCATTTCTGGAAAATCTTTAGATCTTTCCCTGTATGTCATCTTTGTAGATATGGGGTTAAAAAGACAGTTCTGTTTCATATGTCAAGAACAAGTGGCATTCTTTAGGCATACTCAGCTGGTTGGATTTCAATTCAGGGCTTGTAAATTATGGACCCGGATGTCCGGCAGGCTGGGAAGTGGACGATGGAAAAGAATTGGCATAAACTAAAATGACTTTTGCCATTGGCTTGGCCAGTATACCTTGCCAAGTGGTTTTCTCCTCAATTTTAAACTAATCAGTGTTAAATGGGGAAATGTACTCCATATGTTGCTGATGCCTTTATTCTTAATTCACAAAAATGCAATCTTCTTAGAGAGGTAGAGTTCCCAGGAATTGTTTGGAGTCTTTTTCCTTAAAGTGAGCACCACAAGAATAGCCACAAATAACTAGGGCTTTTCAGAGTTCTTGGTGAGAGTAATAAGGTCTGATATTGGTTTCTTCCCCAAATGTCCCTAAAAGTAATCTCTTCCAATCTTTTAAAATATCTCATTCCAAAGTATGACTTTATCCCCTTCCACTGAGTCAAGTTTTCTGTTTTATTCACTTCCAAGTTTACCTGAATTTAATAGAGGTCAACAAAACTATGAAAAGCTCAAATATTTTTATTAGTGGAAAGAAAATCATAAACCAGTAGGATTACTTCTATTTATTGATAGGATTAAAGTGCCTTTAAAAAAAAACAGCCTCAGTTTGGAGACCTAAATCATCATTAGGGAGATAGATAGAAAACATTATCCTCACTTTGATAATTATTCTCCAAAAAAATTATATTAAAAAAGAATCCTACTATTTAGTTTGATCCTGTAGTTTTCTCTATCCCATATCCTCCTTCTACTCTGTTACTTAAATTCACTGGTTTTTGTCATGGCCCCAACAATTTGCTGCTGAACTGCAATGTGGTTCCATTTGTCAGTGGTCTGAGAATCATACAGGCCTGAAATCCTTTGCCATTTATCAGTGTGGGTCCCCCAGGTATTAGGTCGCCTCCATTTGTTTGTCTGGTGAGAACTAGCTTCCTTTTTCAAGACTGGAAGCCAGATTGGTTCAACACTATAATAGAAACCTGGAACTGACATTGGTTTTGCAGATGTGCAAAAGAATCCCTGGAGTTTAAAAAAAAAAAAAAGGAAGAGGGAAAAAGGCTTTGGGAAGAGAAAAGAAAGTGTTTTCAGCAGATTGAAAACAAAACAATTAATCATGTGGTGAGTATCACACTTGTTTCTATTAAAGTTACTCATTTTTCTTCCATTTTCAGACTATAGTTCAATTGCTTTTTTATGCAACTACTGAATAACCATGACATCATTTTTTCCTTTGCGTTCTCTTGTTTTCTCCATGTCAGAAAGTTTTCAAATTGTCTCCTTACGTCTAAACTAGAGAAGGAAGTGACTTTAAATGTGAGATAATGAGGAGAAAAGGCAGGGCCTGATCACTGCAAAGATTGTCAACTGGAAAAAAATCTAGAAAAGTCTTGAGATTGTCATACTATAT
Source organism: Heterocephalus glaber (assembly GCF_000247695.1). The sequence goes on along the minus strand of NW_004624789.1, from coordinate 13,036,507 downwards.
TGCCTAGTGTACTCAAACTTTCTCAGCACCCATCCTTCCCCTATGCATAGTTTGAAGACAGATTTGCCTTTTGATATAGCGCAAGTTAAAATGGCAAATTTTTCCTATAGGTAAGACCCTGGGGTGGGGCCAGCAATTACATCCCCCAAAATAAAGTGTGTTTTAAATCTCTCATTTGCCTGGCTCATCAAGAAATTATTACTTAATGGTAGAAGTTTCTGGATTCTTAATCGTGCATGAAGGAAATGCCTTGGACCAATATAGGTTGATTTTAAATATTAAATTTAGCATTTGACATTTATTTAAATGTGAGCTAGTTACTTAATATCACTAATTATATTGTTTCATCTAAAATGAGAAAGTAACATTAATAATAGTAATAATAATAATAATAATAATACCCATGTCTGGTGCTAATGTTAACATTCCTGTGCCTGTCACAAAAATTATTAATAAAAGTCAACAGACCAGGCATTTCTCTTGATAGCAGCTGACCAAGCAGATTAAACTCGTAGAAGATCAGTGGAAATCTCTTCCTTTATGCTTGAATTTTCTCAGCTTCAGTTCATTCAGTGTTATTTGGAATTTTGTTTATGGGGCAGTGGAAACTTAGCCTAATAATGTTCCTTTCCTTCAGACATAACTGGCATTCTTTAAAATAAATATAATTTAAAATTTTTTTCTGCATTAAATTCTTATTTTGGTGCTCAGTGGGATAAAGATAATGGAGTGGGATTCTTTTATTTGCAGTGTGGCTTTTACTTTGTCACAGTGCTGCTTCTCTTGGATGCCACTTCTCTTGTGGGTGGAGTAAGGACAGAGCATATTTGGTGAGTAGCCCAATAGAATCTCTGGGAAATATCCCAGCTCCACTAATGACAGCATGGTTGCTTTGCCTGGGGATTCCCAGGTCATCTTTCTTTAGTCTTGCATATAATTCAGAATTGTGTTTCTGTGACATAATCTTTTTAGTGAGTTAACCCATGTGCCTGCGTGCATGCACACACACACACGCATACCCTTAACAAGATGCAGAGCTAAATAGCATTTTAATAAAGTAGATAGTTTTAAAAATCTGCACTCTATTTAAATAGCATATAATGCTCTGAGATTTTCCCCTATATTCACACCAAAAAAGCCTGCTAGTCACACCCGCTCACCCATGGAAAAAGGGAATTGAATATGTGATTAAAAGGGACTGTCTCTCCTTAACTAAATTTTTCTATACAAATTCTTTGTGTTTTAAACTCCTGAAAAATCTTTTAAAAAATTACACAAAAAGCTCATCTTCTGTGCAGAAGTTAACTTTCAGTTATTGATTATACCTCTGTTGCCCTATTCAGAACACTGTTAGTGATCTACAAGTCAAATGGGATGGATAAAAGATAAGATTCAAGGCAGAAAAATGTGAACATTTTGTGGGTACTTGTTTTTGAATGAATTTCTCCTGTAGATATCTTTTATTTGCTTTATTACTTTCTCTTGAAGGTGAAATTAAACTAATTCCTGAAACTGAGGATTTCTTAAGAAAGGAAAAATAACTCTGAAAAACTGATTCACTTCAAATTGGGTCAAAAAAATTTATTAAAAGCCAGACAGTTCCAACCTCTGTAAACTCAGCTATGTCCCTGTACTGACAAAGTTTATGACACGATGTAGTGGACAGATATTCACAGGTCAGTTACCAGTCTGATGAGAGGATGGGTAGGGACTATGGGAAGGTGGAACATTAACGTGAACTCAATATAGAGCAGATGTTCTTTTTCTTTTTTTTTTTTGGTACCAAGGATTGAACTCGGGACCTTGTGCTTGTGAGGCAGGCAGCAGCACTGAGCTAAATCCTCAGCCCAGAGCAGATGTTCTTAAATTTTCATGTGCATAGGAGTCTCCTGGGAACTTTTAAAATTCAATTATCTGGATTCTGGGTCAGTCTGATGCTGGAAATCCATAGAACACTGCTTTAGTGCATCAGAGAAGGGTGGCACCCACCCACCCACACACCCTTGCGCACACGCACACACACAAACACATAGTAATTGTGCATATTTATTGGGTACAACGTGACATTTCAATGCATGTATGTGATGTATAATGAGCAAGTCAGGGTAATTGGTTTATCTGTCACCTCAGACATTCATATTTCTTTGTGCTAAGAACATTCAAAATCTTCTCCACTAGCTATTTTGAAATATTCAAGTAATTGTTGTCAACCTTAAGTATCCTGCTATGCTACAGAACATTAGAAGTCATTCCTCCTGTCAGATTGCACCCCTGTACTCATTAACCATCCTTTCTCAGGCCCACCTTCTACTTTTCCCAGGCTCTAGTAACTACTATTCCCTATATGTTTGAGACCAACTTTGTAGGGTAGGTTGTTTTGAGAGTGAAGCCCAGCCAAAACCTGAAGACTGAGAGGGGAGAGCTATACAGAAAGACAGAAAGGATGGAGGAGGCACACAGTGACTGGTGTGTTCTTCTGGGAGCGCTAATCTGGAGAGCTCTAGTACCATTGCCTCCAGGTGTACATCTGAAAAAAGTAACATTTCTTTTGGGTTGCCTTTTCAAGTGAGCATTTGGAAAGCAAAGCTTCAATTTTCCAGATACTTCCTAATAATGAAAAAGGCAGAAAGAGGAAAGAAAGAAAGAGAGAGAGAGGAAGGAAAGAAAGAAAAAGAGAGAGAGAGAGAAAGAAAGAAAGAAAGAAAGAAAGAAAAGAAAGAGAGAGAAAGAAAAGTTAGGGTAAAAAAGGAAATGAAAGTATGTATCCTGGGTCTAATTTCACTCTCAGATTATCCCCACCACTGGAAATGGAGGGCTTGAAAAATGGTATCATAAGCAGAATTTGGTGTTATAATTAGAAAATTATCTCTTCCTAGAACATTTTGTGAAATCTGCCGTGAGGTGTCAACAGGTCCTTATGGCTTCCTGTCCAGCAGAGATCGACTAACATGTAAAATACAACAGCGTTTCAAAAAAGCCACTGTAAAATCTCAAGTATGTGGAAGGAGTTTGTTGTGCTTGCCAGTACGGTTTTTCCAAAAAAGAAAAATTCTGTAGAGATCAAAGAAGGGTGGAGAAAGTGGGCTTTAGCCTAGAGTGGGAAGTTTTTATCATCAGAACAATTAAAGCTGGTGATTTTCTGGCAAGGCAAGCCAATGGGTCAGGTTAAAGAACTATCTTAGCTTTTGAAGTGGCCAAAAAGGAATGGAGACTCAGCAATGGAGGAGAAATGAGGAATCAGGGACAGACACTCCTCCTGAGTTATGTCTCTGACCACAGACTGTCTTGAGGCCTCTGGCTTCTTTAGTTTCCAGTTCTAGGACAAAATTTGCTTAGCGCATCCTCAGATGCCTGCTCACCACATAAGTAGCAATACCTCGTAATAGAGGGTTGGGGCTGATGTAGGAGCTGCAAAGTAACACTCCAGGATTTTCCTCTGCCTTTTTCTTTTTTAAATGGCTAAGAAGTCAGGCCAAACCAAAGAAGAAAGAAGTCAGAAACAGTAGTCTCAAAAACATGCATTAAAGGGTATAGCGTGAGGTGAGGGGGTGTTGAGAGTTCAGAATTAAGAGAGGGGCTTCAGAGTGGGACTGTAGCATTCAAATCCTGACTTTACTTCTTACTAGCTATGTGATTTTGAGGAGGTCACTTAACCTCTCTGTGTCCCAGTTTCTACATCTATGAAACAAGTGACAGTACCTTAGAGAGTTGTTGCTGAGATTAAATGAATAAAATGTAAGGTTCTTAGAGCAGTATCTGTGCATAGTAAGTGCTCAATTAATGTCAACTATTATTAGACACATGTACAAACATCTAATACCTCGGTTTACAAACGCATTAATTCACAAACAATTGGGTTCACAACAGAAGCATTTGGGAAAATTTTGCTTCCATTTGTGAACTCCATGTTGGGTGATGAACCCAACCACGGCCATCTTCCCCACATGATCACAACTTCAGCCATCTTCCCCAGAATAGTGGAACAAATTAAGTTTGTGAACTGGGGTACTACTATAGATGTAGGCTTTTAATTCTATCAAGTCAACATTATTCTTTATTCATTTTTATTTATGCACAGAATTTTTCTTGCTTGATAGCATTTTCTTCAATTTTGTTTCTGAAAATGCGCCAAGGTAGGCACGGCCTGTGACCAGACATGTAGGTCCTTTGGCATCTTGAAATCTTACCTAATGAATTGGGAACAAAGTAAAAAAGAAGCAAGGGACAGTCCAATGACCTCCTCAGAGACACAATTGCCAGGCTCCTCAGGGAGATAGTTAAGCACTTGTACTTCTTGAAGAATGAAGGATAGTTCCAGGCAGAAGCAAAGAGAATGATATTCACCTCACCAAGGTTTAATGCTGCCTGATTTCACCACTAATATACAGCTGATTATGGTTTCCAGTTGGATGTAATATTGACCAACATGTGGTACAGTCTGAGGACTTGATCATTCTGCCTAGAAAGTGCTTTACCTTCTTAGTGTGCCAGCAATGATCCCAAGCAGAGCAGTGGGTTAATTGTGTACCTGTGTGTGTGTGTGTGTATGTATGTGTGCTTGTAACTGATCATGTTTTCCATTTCACATGGTTGACTAGAAAGGCCAGGGTCTTTCTTGTGGCCTGCCTCTTGCAACTGTGCAGCCAATCATAATGCATGCTTGATGTGTATCTTTTCTCAACACTTGATTTCAGTTTTCTAACATTTCTACTTCTTCACTTATTTTTAATTTATTTTTATCTTCCTACATTGTCTGCCTCCTTTTATGGTGATCCAAATACTTGTGGAACAAGGGAGTTAAACATTTATAAAGCACATCTATAAATCGATCCTAGGAATTGATCATCCAACAAGATTGGTGTAGCAGCTTTCTTATGCTTAACTCTCTTCCTTAATACTTTATATATGAACATGCCTTTTGCAGTGACTCCAAAGAGACCTAATATTATCAACAAACAGCAAACTTCAAAATCTTTAAGTAGTTACTAAATCTATCACTGCAGATGTGTAAAATCCAGGTGAATTCATTACTTAGAAAGGACAGAAAAATATGTACATAAAATGACTGAAATGTAATAATTTATGTTCTATGGAGAAGGCGAATGGCTCCATACTTAATATACTTACTGCTCCTAACCAGCCAAACAGTCAGACCTATTTCTCCTGCTCAAAATACAGATATTCGGTAAGAACACAAGGCTATCAGTCTGAAAATATGTTTAAAGTTTTAGAATTGTAATGCTAGAATTCTATTTAGGATTGGGCATTTTACTCTATTTTTCCTCAGCACCTTTTGATTCAGACAATGATACTAAACTTCCATTTTTTTCTTAGCTGGGTTCTAAGTAAGAAAACAAAGAGAAATAAAAATCAACCCTGGAAACAAAGTTGGTTTTCATTGAGAAAATTCCTCTTGCTTTTTCAAATAGCAGGAAAAAGCTAGGAAAATAGAAGACCTGAGCTGGAGATTAACATCCTTTCTGACTGTCAAAAGTTCACACTGTGACGATTTTTCCAGTACTGACAAGGGCAAGTGCAAACACAAACCTGTGTGTGTTTTTCTTGGGAATGGGGTGGGGTGAGGTTGTGGGGAGGGCAAGACTATGTTGTCCTTTTCTTTTCCAAAATGTATATAAAAGCTACATAATTTTCCTGACTTAATTTATTTACCTGTCACTCAGTTTATGAAGTTATGATTAAGGGCCATACAATTTAAATCTTTTTCTAAAATGCCTAAGATATTTATAAAAAGAGAATAAAAAGAGATAAAAATGTAAGTACTGAAAAAAGTTACTGACATTTCAAAGCAAGTATTATTATTTATCATCATACTTCCTCTATGCTGGCAAAATGATAAAATTGAATGAATTGAATAAATAAAACAATTTTTTATCTTTAATTGTGTCATTATGGCCTAAAAGAATCATATTTGGGACAGGAATTTATCCTCAAAATAGGAACAGAGTCTCCCTATTTTAAATAAGTGAACTGTTGACATCTTCTCATCTTAGGAAAGTGAGCAGTGTTCTTTTTGTACAGATTTATGTAAATCAAGTGATACATCTTGTATTACAATTTTTCAACCAGTATTTTGATAGATATCTTTTGGGGGGCCTTTATAAAAATGTGGTAGTATGAAATTTTCCCAGCATGCAAATAATTCAAGTATAGAAAGAGGAATAAATAAAATCAAGCAATCTTTAGTCCCTTCTTCTGGACTCTAATGCTGTGCTTCAATTAAGGAGAAGGCATCATGAAAATTCTAGTAGAGAAAGAACATGTACTTACCTCTGGGAAGAATTCCCAATGGCATAAATTAGTAGTTGGGAATTCAGTACACAGATTGCCATAGTAAAATGATGCAAGCTGGGCCCTTATTGACCCTTAATTCACAACAGAGGATCCATAAATTTGTTAAATGAATAAATAAACTCTTGCAGTAATTCCTAAACTAGGCTATGCCTTAGAATTTTCTGGGGATTCTCATGGGAAACTAGGTTTTTGAATCAAATAAATCTCCCATTATCTTGTTTTTTGGGCCTGGAAGCAGAATATCATATATAGGCCAAAAGATAAGGGCATAAAGAATGTTGTCACCTATTTCTGAGATATAAAGTCTTATTTGTCAAATTTGAGAGATAACACACATCTACTTTCTTTGCTGGATTCCTTCCAACTTTTAACATCCCAAACTCCCAGAAATCTAGGACCTTCTCATTGTCCTAGGCTGACTACCTGGCCTCAAGCTGTCATTCTGTCCATGGGATCTATGTTCAAAATTGCCTGGCTCAGCCTCAATTCCCTCAAACCATTTAAAACTCCTATTCTGTTAAGGTTAGGGGCTGTCCACCTGGGAAAAAGAAAGCCCCTTAACACTCCTAGAGGGGTATAAATGAACTTTACAAGACACACATTGGTAGTTCAGAAGTATAATGATATAAGGTAAAATAATCCAGGTTGTTCTGAGTCAGGAAGGCTCAGGGAATAGAAGAAATCTTAACTGGCAGGAGGAAGTGAGAGCTAAAGTAAGTTAGTGCTACAGGAAGCTGTTTCATAGACCCAAGGCCTTAGCCTCCGTAATTCACTCTTCCCATTATTATCTTTGTATATTTGTTTCTTTCTTGTCATAACATGTATAAATCTTGTCTTTTCAACAAGGCTGACAATTCTTTGATTATAGAAAAATCCTATGTATAGTATTTCTTTGCTTTCCCTTTAAAATGTTAAGGCTCACAATAGACTTTCTTTGTGGTGAATTGAGATCTTTGTTACCTGGTGAGATTCATTCAATTCATTTCAATTTTTAAGACAATCTCTAAAAATGAATAAAAAAATACTATGCTTGAAGTATAACTTTCACTGCATAATTATTTCTGTACATGTAGTTATACTTGCTTTAATTATAACATTATTAATGTTAATTAATTATTAACATTTTACATATTTACATAAAAATATAGCTTTTTCTCTAATATTACAGATTCTAATTTTGAGTTTTAAAATTGTGGAACATCATAGAAGAAGCTAATTTAGTGATGATTCCTTTTGTTCAAAGATAGTGTTGAAATGATTCAACTACAATTTTCTTTTAGTACTTTTGGCAGCCACTCATTTAATTATTAAAAAATTATAGAGGAGAATCAAAGAAAATAAAATATCATGGGGAATTTCTTCACCAGTTTTAAATAATTGGCAAAATCTGGGTTGTCAAGGAATAAGGGTTAAGAATCACTAAAGAATCATCTCATCAGAGTGATCTCTGAAAGGAAAGCTCAGTCCTTCCCATGCTGCTCTGAGCTCTGCTGGGCAGGCCTGGCAGAGAAATTTGGGAGGCCCCCTTCCAGTATTGGTGATGACAGTTTGGGCACCTGAGATAAAATCATCACTAGGTTCTTCTAATGAACTCAATAATAATAGGCTCACCCCCCCCCCCTTTTTTTTAACAAATTGACAAAGCTAGTTGTTTTCTGCCCACAAAGTACAGTATGGCCTGTGAAATAATGAAACTAGAATGAAGGAAAATGATGCTTCTTTCCCCAATTAGGACAACCTCTATGGTTTCCATCCAATAATATCTGCATCAGTTTCCTTGCCTTAGAATATGGCTTCTTTCTTGAGAAGGCTAGGCTTAGATGTTAAAAGTGTGACCTCTGGAGCCCCTTGTCTGGGCTGTTATCCTAGCTCTGTTATTTACCATCTGTGTGACTTCTCTGTCTCAGTCATGTCACATGTAAAATGGGGAATAGTACAAATCTCATAACCCATGAGACCTAAGTGAATTAATATAGCTTATGTCCAGGCATCCTTAAAGCCCATTCTAAATAGAGCAGCTAAAATGAGTCTTTTGTTGTTGTTGTTCCAGGTGGTGCTAAGCACACAATAAGCACACGTTATATCACTACGCCTCTTCTCCAGCCCCAAAATGATTCTTTTGTTTTGGTTTTTTTTTTTTTTTTTTGGTACCAGGATCAAACTTGGGACCTTGTGCTTGTGAGGCAGGTGCCAGAACTACTGAGCTAAATCCCCGGCCCTAAAACAGGCCTTTTTTTTTTTGGTACCGGGGATCGAACTCGGGTCCTTGCTCTTGCGCAGCAGGCAGTGAAACCACTGAGCTAATCCCTGGCCCAAAATGATTCTTTTGAAGCATGGGTTGGATTATTTCACTCTTCCACTTGGTATGCTCACTGGCTACCCATTTCAATCATTGTGAAAGTCAAGGTCCTAATGATGAATCCCTCACGCCTCCCTCACTTCAGCTTCTACCATTCTACTCACTCAGCTCTCGTCCTGTTGGCTTTCTTGCTGTTTTTCAAATATACTTAGCATGCTCCCTATTTAGCATATTTGTGTGCCTGTTCCCTCTGCTTGAAATATTCTTCCCTAGTCATCTCCTTATTTCTTTTAGGTCATTGTTTGAATGTGACCTCTACACTGTGAGCTTCCTTGACCATGTCAATAAAAAAACAACTCCATCTGACAATACTTGGTTTTTTATGTTTTTTTAATTTTTGCCTTACTTCACTTCCCTCCATAGCATTTTACATCTGACATATTAGGCATCTACTTGTTTACTTGCTATCTTTGCTTTCTCACTAGAATACAAGCTTCATGAAGACAAGAGCTTTTTTATTTTTGTTTTTAAATTATCTAGCATCTAGAAGAGTGTATTACCCAAAGGAGGCACTAAATGAGTATTTGTTAAATGAATGAATGAGTGGATGGATGAGTGACAGAACAGTACCAAGTGGTGGGCACCCCTATCATCATCATCATCATCAATCATCATCATCACCATAATCATCTTTGTTATTATCTCACATAAATTGAATTGTTCCCTGGTTTGTCTTTGGAATATTAGTAGCTAAAAAGTCTTGATTCAATTAAAAATTACAATTTATTTTTATTTATATTAGTCATTTTATAGCTATTATTATTAGAAGCAAGTAGATACTGCAAGTATTTTGTTTCTTGTATATTACAATGTCTCAGTAATGTTTGTAATATGGCTAAGACCTAGCTTAAGCAAAACTGTGAGCCAGGTTAAGTTTGATGTACTTTTTCCCCCTTTCTGAATTTTTCATTCTGTTCTGGGCTTTCTGATACTAAGACTTAGGCCCAATTTCTATCATTATGGAGAAAAATTGTTTTATAAAAATGTCAGAGTTATCTGTTAATGAATTAAAGAATAGTCTTTCTCAGGGATGTCTTGAATTTTATGACAGGATTAGAGAAAGAGAAATGCCTACCCTGAAGTTCAGCACCTGGATGCTGTGGATGTGTGGTAGAGCAAAGGCAGTAGACAGGGAGGCCTTTCCCGTGCCTTTGAAATAATATTGTGAGGAAGAAAACTCTGGTTTAAGAACTGTTAGTAGCTTAGATCACCTCATTCATTATAGGTTCCTTTTGATCAACCAACGTATGAGAGGAGCAGAGGACAGTAATGGGGTTAGTAGCATCAAAACGCTTTCCAATTACTTCTTTCTTTATTTCCTGTTAAATTGCTGCAGTGAAAAGGTCATAGGATTGTGAATTAGAAGTCCTGGCCCTATCTATAATTAAGAAATATTAATATTCCACTCTAAAGAACTTCAGTAAGACATGCATGGGGGTTGATCTCTACTGATTTCCCAGATCTAAAATTAATTGTTTCTAGAGTTCCATAATTAAGTAGAATTTGAGAGCTGAGAGTTTTTTTCATTGTTATTATTTTTTATTTTTGGTACCAGTGATTGAACTTGGGACCTTGCGCTTGTGAGGCAGGCAGCAGAACCACTGAACTAAATCCCTGGCCCGAGTTTTTTTCATTTTTTAACGGAGGAGAAGAGTGGGCATAAGTTTTTAAGTGCCACAGGCTACAATGCTATAAGCTTCAGAAACAGATTAAGAAAGGGCCTTATAATTCAAGAATAATCATCAAACTTCTACTTACAAGAGAACAAAATTAGGAAGGTAAATATCTCACCCAGTGAAACCCCTGCTTACTCCATTTTCCTTCTTTTTCCTACAGAACTTGGGACAGAACTTCGAAAAAGTGAAAGAGACTGTCTTAAGCATGAATAGTATCCTATTGGGAGCATGGGCTCTGTTTTTGAAGGACATGTCTCTTATTCTATGAAAGAAAAAATCTCACCTTTTATGTCTGGGGGTAAAGCCTTCTAAGGGAAAATTTATACTGTGTCCACCCATGTTATGTTTGACACTAGTTAGCATCTTTTTTCATGTTTTAAATGGGAAAGGAAAGGGAAGCAAGAAGAAGGGAAAACAAGCAGAAGGGAAAACACAAGCCCAAGGCCTTTCACTGTATATATGAAATAGGAAGAAAAGGTCTAAAGCAGTAGGAAAAGTGGGAGGGGTAGGGGAAAGAAAAGAGGGGAAAAGGAAAAAATAACAAGAAAAGGAAAAAAATGGGAAGAAAGTCTTTGTAAATACGAAGGGATGGAAGGGGTGAAGGGAGGCCAGGGGAATGGGGAAAAAATAAGAACCAAGATACATCATGTAAAGGTACAAGATCCCAATGATGAATGTAACTGTATTGTATACCTAAAATGTACCAATAAACTAAATGAAAAAAAAAGTAAATTGAAACCAAATGAATTCAAGGCTGATAATTTTTCTTAATAGACTGAAGTGAAAACAAGCACTCTTTCCCAATTCTCTCAGCCAAGACCTTGCTGTGGTTGTAGATATTCTTTCAGGGAGCTATGAGTGACCTCTGGTCCTTACAGAGGAAAAGAAAATCATACAACTGTTTCAATATTCCCCTTGTTTTGCCTTTCTTCTTATAAATAAGTTTTTCTGACCTTAGGGGTCCGATGCAAAATCATGAAGCTATGTTGGAAGGGGTGAGGTACAATATGGGAAATCAGTAGAATGTTCTAAGAGTAAAGGAGCCTGTCATGTCTAGACATGGAACTTCCACAAAATAAACAAAACACCAAATGTCCAGCACACATACTTTCAGGTGTGTGAGTGTATGTGTGTGTGTGACTGCATGTGCATAAGTGAGTTCCCATGTGTGTGCATGCAGCACCACTCAGAGGAAGCCTCAGCAACTGTTCTGGTAGTGACAGTGCATCTGAGTCTGAGCCTCTCCAATTTCATAATCAGATGATTTAGGAAAATTAGAAAAGTCATTTTTTTTCTCAAGGTTTTGGTAAAATTTCAGTAAAAATGGAAAAAAGGCAGCCAAATTGGATTTGGCAGAATTAGGAATTTTCTTTCTCACTCTCTCTTTGGTGGGTTAGAGGTTAAGCCTCTAATGCTAGTAAATGAGGAAGATGAGAACTGAGGACTTATCTTCTCTCGCAGCAGGAGGTAGTGAGAAATGTGTTGCTCTTCCAAAAGTGTGTCTCCTCCTACCCTGTTGGCCGAGAGGACAGTGAATGTGTCCATCAACCCTGAAAGGGCAGCACATCCCACAGCAGCCTTGAGTACTAGCTATGGAACTGTGGCACACTGTTTCACAAGCCTGGACCTCAGCTTTCTTCATCTGTACAAATGAGGGAGTTAGACGTGATGAACTCTGAGGCTCCCTGGAGTACTTGCACTTTATGGCTCAGGCCCTGGTTCCCAGAGCTGCAGCTTCTATGTCACTTAGGAGTTTGTTAGAAATGCAGTCTCAGGTCTTGCTCTAAACTGTGGCAGAATCTGCCTTTTCACAGCATCCCTGACAGGTCATGTGCAGATTAGCATTTGGAGGTACTACTTTAATGTTCTTCTTTCATTTATCTATTTCACTGATTGCAATTTCAACACACATTTTAAGCATGACTGTATTGAAAATGGGTAGATTGTTTAATCTACACTTCAAAGGTGTAAGAAAAATGTGTGTGTATGTATGAAAAAGAGGAGATATTGGATTAAAATGGAGAATTAGCTCAATTTAAAAAAATTTGATTTAAAATTTTATTTCAACTAGATTCTTTTTAGAGTGGAAAATTAACTGAGTTTTGGTTAGAATGGAAAATATTTTGTGCTCAGAGTATACATGTATTTGAGAAGGTAAAATAAAGCCTAACAATTAAATATTTATATTCCCCTTCTTGGTATCTTCCTGAAAGAGTTAAAAACATTGCACCACAATGATATATGCACACCAATGTTTATAGCAGCACAATGTATAATAGCTAAATCTTGGAAACAGTCCAGATGCCCATGAATGAATGAATGGATAAAGAAAATGTGGTTTCTATATACAATGTAGTACTACTCTGTCATATAGAAGTATACACTTGAGACATTTTTAGGTAAATGGATACACCTTATGGCCATACTTTTAAGTGAAATAAATCAGACACATATGTTTACATATCATATTGTTTCTCTTGTGTAAGAAACCAAAAGGATAAATGAGGATGAGAGATAAGAAGTAGGAAGAAAATATTCCAAGGGGAAAGGGAACAAGGGAGGGGAAAGGGGGGAGAGAAGTAAGGAAAAAAGGGAAAAAAAGATAATAGGAAAAAATAGAAACAAAGATTTTGTAAATAAGGAGGGGAAGAAGAGTTGAAGGGAGGGGAGGCAGTGGGGATACAAAGAAGAATCAAGATATATTCTGTACAGGTACAAATTCCCTACGATGAATGTGTGAATGTGATCACTGTATATCAAAGGAGTGTCAATAAAGTTAGTTAAAAAACTTAATATATAGAGTCTTTGGATTGAAGCTTTCAGGTAATTTTTCAGTAGGATCTGGAAAGTGCTACTCAATTACATTAAAATAAAATGATCTTTGCTCACCCTTCTGTCCAAAGCAAAGAGCTGGAGTCTGCTGAACAACGAAATGTCATTGGCTTCTAAGATGCGGGAGTAGGAAGGGACCATGGAGATGTTTCAGTTTGTCTCTCTGGGTAGATGAGAAGACCAAGGCAGGAAGTTGTGATACATCTGTTCAGTGTCACACAGACCACCTAAAGGCAGAGCTGGGGCTAGAATTCATGTTCTGTAAGGTAGATTGGGAGCACTGAAGATCAGTTTAAAGACTTTGTCATAGTTTATGTAAATGTGGGGTCTTGGGTAAGGAGTAGGCGATTTGAGTGAAGGAAAGGATATAATGAGAGAAATGGTGGAAGTAGAGACTTTAGGACTTGATGTTCCTTGGCCACAGAGCAGTAGTGAAGGGGACAGAGGAACATTTGGTGGCGGTAGAGTTCCAACAAATGCTATGGAGAGAATGGCATTTTATATGTGATTAGGAGGTTTTGTAAGGAGGAGTTTTACTTTGAACATTTACCACATGGGGTAATCCAGAAACTAGTCCTATTAATTTCTTTCTTTTCTTTTTTTTTTTTTTTGGTACCAGGGATCGAACTCTGGACCTTGTGCTTGCGAGGCATGCAGCGGAACCACTGAGCTAAATCCCTGGCCCCAGAAACTCGTCTTTTTAAAGTATTCTGCAAGTGGTACTTGTTTCTGCTTTTCCCATTCTACCTCACTTTGGCAAAGGACCTCCTCCACTTCTCCAAATTTGACTTGTCATTGACGGGCTTTCTTCTTCTCTGGAGACTTCCTTGACTACAGAACCTTACTCTAATCATTCTTCTAATGCCTGGAGCTCTGTATCACTCATTTATTGCTTAGTTTTATATAACTATAAATGATCTACTTATTAACACTGATTTTCATCATTCAGCAAATGCCTTGTTCCAGGCACTGGGATTACCCCTTCTGTAGAATATGCATTCTAGTGAGAGAGATAGATTGTAAATAATATATAATCTATTATATAATATATATTATAATATAACATATAATATATAATAATTACATAATACATAATTATAATATAATGTAACATAATAATATATAATACAATACATAATATAATATATAATATATATTATATATACAGACAGTAAGTAAATATACAAAGTGATTTCAAATGACAACAGTACTACAGAGAAAATAAAACAGTAATGTGATAAAGATTGGGAGCTACTATCATATTGGTTTATTTTTTTTTTTGGTACCGGAGATCGAACTCAGGAACTTGCACTTTTGAGGCAGGTGCTGGAACCACTGAGCTAAATCCCTGATCCTACTATCATTTTGTTTTTAATAGAAATACTTAGTTTTAATTGTGTAAGTTTCATGAGGGTAGAGATCCAGGTTTCTGTTCTTTTAACATTCTTCATAACATAGTGGCCTATTTACAATTTTTTTGAATTAATAAGTGATTTGAATACTTACTCTAGACCCTACCTCAATTCTGGTATTGCTCTTACACAAATATTTGTATATGGAGCTGGCCAGGTAGCTTTAGTGCTATCAGTAAGGGTGAGGGGGGATACAATTTTGTATGAAAAGCAATATAAATTATGAGTGGAGAAAAGCTGAGATGTATATCTACAAGTCCTCTGAGAGAGATTTTCCTTCCAGATGTAAGCAGCTGCACTGAGCCTTAAGGGTCTCAAGCTGTTTGATTATTTTTTGTTGGTGAGAATTTATAACTCTCATTGTTAGAATTGTGTATTTCTCAAGCTAGAGTCACTCTTACATGTTGAAAGATTTTCAAATCACCTCTCTAGTGCCAAAGCATTTCTAGTTAACTCCCTAAAACATGCTTTTTATCTCATCTTCCCTCATTTTTTTAAGGGAATGCTAGCATTTTAAACAATTCAGTTGTTTGCTTTTTAACTTCCTAACTGACTAATTGAATTCTGAGTCACAAACTTATAAAGTTTATTGCAGAGCTAATTATCCCAAAAGTTTCTTTATAGCAGTTATTCTTTTAATGTCTCCTGTAGTTAACAGGAAATATTTCAGAGCTCAATTACATTAATTTTTTGTTATTTTATATTTTTATATGCTTAAGCTGCAGATTATAGTAAACAATCTAAATTACTATGTAGTATTTTTAAATGCAAAACTGAAAGGAAAAATTGGGTTTAAGAGGGAGGTGAAAGTATGATAAAATAGATCTCAATCAGTTATGCCTAAATCTGTCATATTAATTCCAAAATAATATCCCCATTTCTCATGCCTTGGTTATGATATTGAGGTCTGGTAGCCAGAATCCTGTCTGAGCATGGCTCCTGGGAGCTACTGAAAGGCTACTCAGTGTAACTGCAGAAGCCCTGGAAGATTTAGTCTCCCACCAACCACTGGCCAAATGCAAACAGGTCTGCAATAATGCTGGACCCTCTGCCTATCCCTTCACAGGGATATTTCACCAGCCTTGCTCTTCCGTCTTTGCTTTCCCCCTTCCACTCTGCTTCAAGGTCTTCTTTAGAGGTATCCACTGCCTAGTCCTCCAAATGAACACATCTTGACTCTCAGATCAGTTCTCCCCAGCCAAGGGAGAAGTCTCTTCCCCTGGTAGGAGTCTTTAGCAGATCCTTCCTAGCCCTGAGGGTGGGACCTGGACAAGGTCTTGTTTGTTAAATCTTGTTTATTTTAAGAACATTTGGAAGAAAAAAGTTATTCTTAAATGCTCAGGAATGGAAACTGTTACAGAAGTTGAAACTTCCGATATGCTTACTCTTTTTGTTTAGTCTATCTGATGTTAGGATAAAAATATTTAGAAATTCAGAGTGCATTATTAATAAAAAAACTCTTTACCTTTATACTGACTTAATTGATTCCGTACTTTGTTTTTAAATTCTTTTTACAAATATTCAGTGACTCTTGTGTACTGAGGTATTCTGTACACAAGTGAACAGTGAACAAGCCCTTTTGTGTTAGTCCATGGAGTTTATATTCTGTGGGATATGTGTGAAAAAGGACATCAACAAATGAAGAATTATGAATTATGGTAACACTATGATAAAAACAAAATTAGCAGGGGGATGGGGAGAGTAATAAATGTGTGTGCGTGTGGGGGAGAATTTCATTTTACTTTTTAATTGTGGCTGCCAGAAAATTTATAATTATGTATGTTGTTCTCATATTTCTATTGAATAGTATTGGAACAGAATCTTGGGATAAAAATGTAGAATATGTTTTAAGATGAGTATTCTTAAGCGCAAGGACCCGAGTTCGATCCCCAGCACCAAAAAAAAAAAAAAAAAAAAAGAGTATTCTTAAAAACTATCACTAAAAAGAAAAAAGAAAATACATAATTTGGTTAGAGAGAATATAAATTATATCCTCTACACTTCTTTTTTGGCACCAGGGATTGAACTCGGGACTTTGTGCTTGTGAGGCAGGTGGCAAAACCACCGAGCTAAATCCTGGCCCCCTCGACGGTTTTTATAAGAACCTATTACAATTATTACTTCTTCCAACAATAAAAGTTTCTTGAGAAGAGGGAGTAAGCATTTTGCTCAGTTTTTAGCTTCCTATTCACATGCTGGACATTTTTATTTGGAAAACCTTCGTAAATCATCTAATCTCATCACATGAAGAATTCTGATCTATTAAAAAAGCCATACAATTCTGTATAAGACAAAGAAATTAAGAACAGAGAATCCTTCAAAGTTACAATGGTTTGTAGGCAGCAAAGAATTGAAGAATAAGGGCCAGGGATTTAGCTTAGTGGTTCTGCCACCTGCCTTACAAGCACAAGGACCCGAGTTTGATCCCCGGTACCAAAAAAAAAAAAAAAAGAATTGAAGAATAGAAAAGATAATTAAGATTTATCAAGCATCAAATAATGCTAAAATTAATTTTTGATTCAACACATTTAATTTGACAATTTGCTAATGATAATCATGCTATATACCTTGAGGAAGTAGAAAAAATCATTTTAAAGAGTAAACAAGAACTGTGTGATTATTTTTTCTTTGTTTAAAATACAGTGCCTAAGAATTTTTTTCCAGGAAAACCTGGAATAGCCTAGAGGTAAACCAAAGAAGCCATCTGACTTGTTAAGTTAAATACAGTATGCTCAGCTTATTCAAATGGTTTTGTTACTCTTCTGACTCTTGTAGTACTCGCTTTCCTTGTTTTTGAACAAATGTCAATAGTGAAAAAGTTGAAACAAAATGGAAAAGAAAAGATAGCCCCAAGGTGGAAAAAGACACTTGTCTCGTGGGGAATACATACATGTCCATTACACTCAATATTGTGAGTACTGATGAAATTTATTTAAATATGTCTGTAATATTATTCTCCCATCTATTCATTCTTCGGCTGTTTGATATATTTGGTTCTCAAATTGTAGTTTTCAGTTGTTTTAAATAAGATAATGATGATTGCTAATGGGGTTATTGGTTAAAACTGGGCTTGTGGTCAACCTGTACCATGGACTTCTGTGGTTCTACCATTGTTCATAATTGAATAATGCATGGTGGTCATGGTGGTGTGTGTGGCATAGGAAGGTCAGTGTGACAAAGGGAGAGAAAGCATCTGGCTCAAATATAAAAGCTTTCCTACCACCTGTAAGAGAAATGAGACAGTTATAATTCCACTCTTCTTTAAGTACCCTTGGTAATAATATAATATAATTTCTTTAAAAAGCAGTCATTTTTAAACTTAAAAAAGAGTTTTTTCTATGAGAAGGAAAATTGCTATTCATTTGTGGTAACATTAATACTTGGCAATTTTATTTTACCACTTTGGTAACAGTCTCTTGAAAAAATGCAATCAATGGAAAAGTAATAATGAAATTTGGATTATATTCTGCTGTGTGGCTTTAGGAAATTGACTTTGCTACTCTGGGCTTCATTTTTCTTACCTGTCAAAACTGAGGGCATGGATTATGAGAACTTTTCAAAAAATTAATTCTTACTGATAATTCTGACCTTAGAATGAGTTACCAAGAGGGTGGTTGTGTGGCAATGGAGGTAGCTGAGGAATGGTCTGAGGTGCTAGGAACACAGAAAATATATTCTACTTCACTTGGCAATCTTGTAAAAAGGCAGATTCTGACTCAGTGGGTCTGAAGTGAGGCTTAGTTTCGACTCTTCTAACAAGGTCTCAGGTGAACCTCATCCTGCTGGCCCATGGACCACACTTTGATTAGCAAAATGGCGACTGATCCCCAACCCCCACCCTTAATTTAAGAAAAGAAAGTGTTCTGGATACACCAGCATTTTCCAAAATATATTCTTTAGAACACTAGTCCTATAAAATGCTATTAGAAAAAAATAGATTTTTTAATGAAATAAATTTGGGGATCACTTTTGATCGCATCATTATTGATTTGGACTTATGAACAATGAATCTTTTAAGAACATTTTCTCATTTGTTTCCAAGTACAATATATGTTTTAATCTAAGAATAAATAAATGCAATTAAGGTTGACTCATTAATATATTTGATACGCAGAATATTAAAACATCATGCAAATCTTACGTCCTTTTAACTTTTAACTTTGTTAAAGAGCATTTCCCCAAATTAGTTGACCTCAGTTTTTCCTCATTCTCCCCTCTCTTATTTCATATAATGCCTATTAAGATCTTGTAGAACTAATGTTCTGTGGAATGCTTTGGGAAACACTAATCAAGATTATTTTCCCTATTTCTTTTTTTAGTTTGCTTTGTTGATATCTGATTAATGTCTCATTTTAAACATTTTAGTACAAACAGGTAATACTTTTCAAGGGCATACATTCTAACTGTTACATATTTTAAAGGAAAGTGAAAAAGAAGTGGTTTTTTTAGACAAAGGTGTGACAGTACAGAATAGAGCCTTCCTTCTGCCTTCACATTTCTCTTTTGTCAAAAGTGTGTTTGCTCTCTCTCTCCCCACCCTCCCTTTCTCCTTTCTTCTTCTCCTCCTCCTTCTCTGCCTTCCCTTTTGCTTCCCCCACTTCCCTCACCTATACTGGAAAATGAACTTAGGGCCTTCACATTGAGCTGCATCCCTAGCTCTTTTTATTTTTTGAGATGAGGTCTTGTTCATCTGCCCGGGCTGGGTTCAAACTTGCACTCCTCCTGCCTCAGTCTCCCAAATGTCTTTGGATTTTCATAGATGAACAGTTATAGAGGCCAGCCAGTGTCATGCCAGTGATTACATTCAGCATCTGTAGTGAAAGTGTTTCACTGTGTGTCGAGTCAACTTGCTCATAATGTTCTCCTGCTCTGAGGATTTTGTTTGCATGTGGGCCTTGGAAGGATAATATTAAAATACTTATCAGAGCTAAAATTAATTTTATAGGCTATGGAAAACAAAAGAATAAAAACAATGATTCAAAAGACTGCTAAATTCCCAGGTAGGTACCTATATGGATAAGGTTGTCAGTTTTTTTTAATCACAGAGAAATACCATGGTGATAAATTATGATTCTTATTAAGAATTTATCCTATTTATTACTATATTACACCCCTAAATAAACCCAATCATGACATGGACATAGTCTTTAGTATTCAGAGCTAAATTCTTCATGTTTGGATTGAAAATAATTTACCCTGCATGGAAAGCTTTCAGGACATTTACAATGCAAAACTAACATAGAAGAATTGTCCCTATTTTTAAACTTCTACAGAGGATAAAATGTATATTAACTTGGGAATAGTATAGTTGGTGTAAAGACAGATGAGTCTCATTTCTTCACATTGACATTTTTATTTGACAAATTTCTAAGATGAGGAAACTGAAAAAATTATTAAGGTGAAGATCAATCATACTATGCAGCAGAATATGATTAATATATATCATGGGTTTGCATATAAAATTCTAAACAAGACTGAAGTATATGATGTTTGGAAGATATTCACATTTGGATATAACTTGTTCCTCTTCACATTACTCTTTTTTGGGGGGTGGTTACTGGGGATTGAACTCGGGTCCTTGAGCTTGCAAGGCAGGCGCCGGAACCACTGAGCTAAATCCCCAGCCCTTGAGCTTTCATTTTAATTGGTTGAAGTCATTTTTTTCTAAGTATCATATTAAGAATAAATTCATTTATTCCTCAGGGTAAGGCACTAAAATGGTATATTAACCCTTTTAAAAGATGATAAAATTAGCAAAATACTTGGAAAGATTTTCTTTCTGAATAGTGCAACTCAGTTTTAAGTATCACTGGAGAAAGAAGAAAAAAGCAATGGCTTTTTCACTCTTCCCCTTCAGGTCCAATTACATAAACAAATAGAATGACAATACAGTCGTGCTAATCCAGTCCAAAAATATTTCCATTTCTTTTAATAGTGAGACCTTGAGGTGCATTTGGACTCTTGCACTACCTCCTCCTCTCAATACCTTTTTAAATTTTGGCAACTTTTTGTAATTAGGTAATGGAAGTACAATTCCCATTCAGAAAATTACTCTACAAGGTGCCAAATTCAGATATTATAAGGAAAGCATACAATTCTACCATATTTTAATGACTTTCATTAAAATAAATACTGACAATTTGAAAATAGCAATAGGAAATGGGTAACTGAGTTCTGGAAACTCTCCATTTGCTAGGATAAAGATGTACAACTGAACTGAACTGAATGATAAGCTCTTATTAAAGAACAGCAATGTTCATTCAATAATGCTTTATTCTTCTGGTCCTTGTTTTCACAGCTTTTAAACTCAAATGCTAGTAAATGATCCAACTCTCCAATTTTAGGGGGAAAAGCAGAGAGAGATTTGTAGCTGGACAGCCAGGGACAATTTACTTCATTTCTTCTATACATTTAAAATGAGAATAATGACCCCTGCCTTCCAAGACTATTTTTAGGGTGATAAAGAGTATATATAAAATGTCTAGTAACACACAGTCTCAGGGTCCTAGGAGATGCTTGACACACAAGGATAAATTCAGAAGAGAGCCCTTAGAAATTCATGTAGTAAACACAGTCACAGGGACTGTGCTGGTGGTCTTTTATCACCTGCTGCACAGTAATCCTGAAGAAATGCAGAACGCTATGGAATGTAAGACCAGATGACACTGAGGCAGGGGGCAAGAACCTGGACTTATCTGAATGCTCTTAACAGTTTATTTAGTCAATTCACTTTTTAAAAAAGTTTATTCAGCTTATTATTTTGATCTTATCAAGACAGAATTCCAATCTCTGCTAGTCCACATTCACAGCACTTCTGCCAGGCTGAAACATGTGCCTGTGTAAAGACAGAATGCTTGCAATATGACAATAGTGGGTTAAATATTTGAACTTTTAATATGAGCTTGTTGGTGGCAGTCAAGTTAACTGGAAGGAACCATTCGGGAGGATTTCCAAAGGTTCATTTGAAATCACTGAGTCACTGAAGCACAAGCTAGAAGGACCGCCTACTCCCTTTCAAAAATTAGAATTTATCTTGCTCAACAAGTGCTGCTAAGAAGGAAATTTTAAATAATCATGAAAGGTATTGTGCCTACTTGTATATTGTGCCTAACTAGTTTTTCCCATATCTAAATAAAGGCAAAAACGATTTCCATTTCAATGAATGCTCTATCAATTTTAATATGTGACCTATTAACAATTTGTTTTGTATTCTGTGATTCTCTTCTTTGTTTTCCAACAAAGAACTTTTATCCATTTATTTTTCATTCATTCATTTGTTCATCAAATATTTTATGAGTAGATACTATATGTCAGGTTCTTACTTGGTATGATTTTGGTAAGTGCAGAAAGGAACAAAGGATTGGCTTTGGGGCCAGGAATTTATTGCAGTGGTTCTGCCGCTTGCCTCACAAGCACAAGGACCCGAGTTCAATCCCTGGTATCAAAAAAACCCAAAGAAACAAAAAAAGGATTGGCTTTGCCTTTGAGAACCCAGATTCACGTAGAGAAAGACATGTAGAAGAAAAATTAAAATATAACAAGTACTATAATGGAGTTATGAAAAATTCTATGAATATAAAAGAAAAATAACTAAAGACCTCACTGGTGATTTTTCTCTCTGGACTTTCAAAGAAGTATTTTTTGTTCAGAAGATACGAATTCTCTATTCCTTTTTTTATTTTCACCTAGGAGCATATTTCACAACACTCAGTGTTACAGAGTTCTTTCTGCAACCTAGATGCCTTGTGCAGATGGGAAAATGGGGGAGGGAACTTACGTTCAATGAGTGCTAAACACAATACTGTGGAGTACTTATTATTTTTCTCCTTTTAGATTTATTCATCATTGAATTTTTGATAGGTTTTTAATGAAAACTGTAGGATATATGAAAGAAGAAATAGCATTAGAGAGGTTAAGTGAGATGCCCAAGATCACCAAGCTGGTAATTTCTTATATGATATATTCTTTTTGTACAACTCCCAGCCACTTAGACCATTTCCAATTATTTCAGAATTGGTGGAGATGGAAAACTTTAGATTATATTTCTTCCCAAAGAAAAGTCTTCCTACATTTGAAGGTAATATCCAATAGCTTTCCTTTCTTATTCCAAGTAAAACTACAACTATGTAAAAATCAGTGGAAAGCAATACAGTCCACTAATGAGAGCTAGCTTTGGAATCCAACTCTTTGGGTTCATATTGCATTCCTCTCCTTAGTCTTTTTATCTCTAAGTAAGAATAATGATAACACTTCTCTCATAGGGCAACTGTGAAGTTGAAAGGAGATAATGAATGTAATGTACTCAGCACAAGTCTCAATATAGAAGCCTTCCATATGAGTGAGCTAATATTTGCCTCGTGTCTGTTTCCTATATCCCTAAGAGGTGATGAAAATCTTCCTTAATGTCTTATTTCAGAGACCCAACCAGGAAGTCATTCTTTGGGTTGAACCCAAAGCTCCACCTGCTGCTATAATTGAAGGCAGTTTCCTTGGGTTCTAGTCTTTGAGAAAATAGAGAGCAGCTGGTTTTTCATATTTTGATGACTTTATTAAGCCACACTTCAAGAGTTTTTGTTTCTAGACTAAATACACTCTCCAGTTAGAAACTTCCTATCTCCTTTAAACTATTTTTTTTATAAATCTTTTTTTCCTCCTTTGACTCTTTCAATCTTGTTTGGATCCTAAGGAACAGGTTACTGGTGTGAACATTTTGCAGATGGAAAATACAAGAGATTTTTCTCAGAAAGACAACAGGATCTAAAATTTCTGACCTAGAATTGCTGAAAAAATCTCAACTGGAAGAAGTTACAGTTGCAAATGAAGTCATCCAGAAATAGAAATTTCTGTGGCCACACAAAATATGCCCTCATCTATATTTATGTATTTTTTTAGCCACAGTAATTAATCTTGTAAATTCATTGGCCTGTTTTGCTCACTATCCCAAAGAGAGATTCTGACTTCACTATTACCATACAGAAAGAGATCAACTCTTTTCTACAAACATAAACTGATTTACAAGGAGAGAAGACTATTCTGGAAAGATCTTAGGAAATAATTTACCTCATCTCTCCTGTTTGACAGATGAGGCAATCATGGCTTAGAGGGGTTAAGTGACTTTCTCAAGATGGTAAGACCAAGTTAGTGACAGGGTGAAGTATTCTGACATCCTCTTCCCAGCTCCTTATTTGATGTGAAAAACTGCCTTCTTGTTGTTGATTTCAGCAGGACACTATTGACATATGAAATGTAGTCATCTAAAAATGACTGGAAACTATATCATAGAAATACACAGTAAGGCTTTCCATAACTTATTGAAAGCATTTAAGTCTTCCTTTTTCTGGAGATTATAGAGAGCAAACAGTAATAACACCCTAGAGAAAGAGGAGAGTGGAGGGAAGGTCATTGCTCCCTAGTTCTCCTTTTATTTGCTATTGTGTAAATGCCACTTTCCATGTGTCTAGCTTCCAGTTGGATTAAATACAGAAAAGGGAAGTCAGTAGTAATATTGTTTCATTTTCTTAAGTTGATTTTCCTGGGCTTTCACAATTACTTGACCACTTTTTTCAAACACATTTTGGACTTAGAAGATTGCAACCTTCACTCAGAAAGGAACATTCTTCAGGATGTTTTTTTCCCAGGCTCTGTAAATTTCAGTAAAATAATGCATTTTTATGCTTCTTATGTGCTCATCTCAGATGACTGCTAGAATCTGCTGAGTTCTTTACCACAAGATACAGCCTTATGGGAAGAATGAACAGGTGTGTCAGCATTTATATATAGAGTAATCTGCTTTTTGTCCCATTATTTTGGAGACAACATTATTTCTAATTGGAAAAAGAAAAATCTATGCATATTTTAAAGTATAGCATAATAAAATTTGTCCTAAAGAATTGAGTTTTGAATAAGTTAATGTATCTTGTGTTTCCTAATGTGAAAAAAATCAATACGTTTTTATGATTTTATGCTACTATCTTTTCCAATAACTTCTACTCAACATTCTGATTACTAGTAACTGTTTTGAGAATTGAACATTTCTTCCATAAATTTTTATACCACATATAAGAAAGAAGTGAAGTAGATCTTGAGATGTAAGAGTTTTAGAAAAAACAAAAGAAACAAAACAAAACAAAACAAAAAAAACAGGCAGGGGATTTAGCTCAGTGGTTCCATCGCCTGTCTCACAAGTGCAAGGTCCCAAGTTTGATCCCTAGTACCAAAAAAAAAAAAAAGAAAGAAAAATATTACTGTCTAGGGGAAACTCTTGATGGGCAATGTACTTATTTTTCTGGTCTCAAGCTTTCTCTTTAGTTGAGCATCTACTGCAAAAATATAAATGCCTCCCTGTCCATATTCACCATTGTCTATCCTTCTAAAAGTCTCCTCTGGGCTAGTGAGGCCCATATCCCAGGCATTTTGATTTTTGATTATAGGTTGTGTTGTGTCCAAGTCAGCATGGCCAGGCAACAGCTAAGAAACAAACCAGTAGTTGTTTGAGAATTATCACTGACCAATGATTCAGTACTCATCATTTCAGAAAAGTTGTTTTGGGAGTTGTGTGGCCTCAAACAGGGAAAGACATACTTGTTTACCCACACTTTGAGGGGTCAGAAGCAAGAAAGATGGTAATTTGTTCCCCTGTTTAAATTTGTTTCGCCTACTCCTGGCCACAAGTAGGAGTGAAAGATGGGGCTTTGGCCTAAAGAGTGGAATCAGACTTGTCCCCCTCATTTCCTTGTTAGGATGTTGGGGAGACCAATGAGATCATGTCTATGAAGTGGACTGACTGGAATGTGTTCATGTTGTCCAGTGAATTATACTAGTAAAAAAATTTTTTTTTTTAAAAAAAATCTCTTTTCTCACAATTTTCACAAACCATTGGCAACTTGTGCAGATTTTCCCATGTCCTTGTGCTCAAGTCTCTCTGCCAGCACACTCTGGGTAATTCATTTGTGGTCTGTGTGTACATGGCCAAATCCTAGCCTTTTGTCTTGTGGAGCCTTCCCATAGACAGCTGGAACTGTTCTGAGTGAGGAACTGTATGGAACGTCTGGAGGAGTAAAAGGAAGACTTGAAGTTGGCTGTGGGGTCTAGCAAATTCATCATAAAATCACACAATATTTGAATACTCTAAGCCTTACCCGAAGTAGTATTTAGAAGTTATCTATTAGTTCAAAATTACTTCTGTAAACACCTTGCATGTTTTCATGTGACATACAGTAAGATGTTCAGCATGAAGAAGATATTTGATTTCATGTAGGTTTGTACTTTTAAGAGAATTTCCATGATCATATATTACTCTAACTTCATACTTTCTAACACATAAAACCAATGTAAAACCAAGGACTTCCATGAAAAGTTTCCGGAGGGCCATTCCTATTACCTGATGTTGTCAGGGAATCACTGTTGAATTTTCAAATACTAGTGATGTTTTGCCTTTGAGAAATGTAGCAGCTAACAAACAAGAGGAAGAAGAAAGATTTAGAGATTGTTTTTAAAGAATGATTATTAAAAATATATTATATTTAAATAGCTTTTAGATCAATTTTAAAGCACGTGTCCTATTCAGTTTTTGTAACTTCAAAAAGTCACTCGTAAATTTTCATTCTTTAAATTCCTTTGGACATATCTGCTAAAACTGCTGTTTTAATGGTAAGGAAATGTTATCTTTTAGAAAGTTTCAGTTGTTTATTGTTTGTATAGAGAAATGAGTTTAATTTTTGAATACTGACTTTGTATTCAATGGGCTTCAAAAGTGCATTTTTAATTCTAAGAATGAATGATGAAATTTATAGTTTTGCCTTCCCAATTCTTGTGCCTTTTTATTTCTGTTTCTTATGTTGTTGCATTGACTAGGACTTCAATTATCATTTAGCTAAAAGTGGAGATTGTGGGCATCCTTGTCTTATTACAGCAGCCACAAATGAGTATATTGTTTGCTGCAGAACATTTTAGGTACTTTAGTATATTAAGGAAATCCCTGTGCTTTGCTAGGCACTTTTATTATAAGTAGCTGTTGAATTTCATCAAATGGTTTTTCTGAATCTATTGAATTTATATGATTTTCTCCTTTTTGTCGTTAATGTGGTGAGTTACTTTGTTCTTTTGTTTGTTCTTTGTACCAGGGATTGAACTGAGGACTTTTGCACTGAGTTGCATTCCAACCTCTTTTTTATTTTTGAGTCAAAGTCTTACTATATTGCTAAATTGCTTAAACTGGGCTCAAACCTGTGATCCTCCTGCCTCAGCCTCCTAGAATGCTAGAATTATAGGGTGTGCTATCATGCCTGGCAAACCTTAAAGGATTTTCCCCCCCATTAAGTTTATTGGTACATTTTAGGTATAAAATACATTTAAATACATCATTGGGATCTTGTACCATTACATGAGTATCTTGGTTCTTACTTTTTTCCCCCTTCCCCTGGCCTCCCTTCACCCTCTCCACCCTTCCCTATTTGCAAAGATTTTATTTCCATTTTTTTCCTTTTCTCATATTTTTTCTTTTCCCTTCTTTTCTTTCCTGTACCCTTCCCACTTCCCCTGCTCCTTTAG
>NW_004624789.1:12939651-12984765 GCF_000247695.1 Heterocephalus glaber | reverse complement strand
GGTCTTTGCAAATAGGGAAGGGTGGAGGGGGTTAAGGGACGGCAAGGGAAGGGGAAAAAAAATAAGAACCAAGAGACTCATGTAATGGTACAAGATCTCAGTGATGAATGTAACTGTATTTTATACCTAAAATGTACCAATAAAGTTAATGGGGGG
Organism: Heterocephalus glaber; assembly: GCF_000247695.1. The sequence continues at coordinate 12,984,609 of NW_004624789.1, read as the reverse complement.
AAAATTATTTTTTCTGAAATAAACACGACACATATGTGTAAATACCAAATAGTTTCCTCTGGTGTGAGAAACTTAAAGTGTAAATAAGGACTAAAATGTATAACAGATAATGCGAAATAGGAAGAAAAGGGGCAAAGGGGAAGGGAAAGTAGGAGGGGAAGGGGAAAGGAAAGAAGGGAATGGAATTAATATGAGAAAATGAAAAAATGGAACCAAAGTCTTTGCAAATAAGGAGGGATGGGGGCTTTGAAGGGAGGGCAGGGGAATGGAAAAAAAATAAGACCAAGAGAGATTATGTAAAGGTGCAAATTTCCAGTGATGAATGTCATTCTATTGTATACCTAAAATATACCAATAAAATTAATTTAAGAAAAATAAACTATTATTGCTTAGAACATTGATATCTGAGAAGCAATTCAGCGATTTTAGAATACTTCATTGCAGTCCCCACTCTTTTCAAGGTGGCCTTATATTAACCTTAATGTATTCCTTGAAGATGCATTAAAAACTTTCAAATTGCTTCTTTAAATTTTCAATAGTTATATATGCTTGTTGGACATTTTACAATCAGTTTAAAAGTATAGAGATCAAAATGCTGCTTACTTAGCTTTCTCATTTCCCACCATTTCTAGGTAACATCAGTTATCAGTTATAGTGACCACCATCCAATCATATTGCACATGCATACACACATGCATGTGTTCATGTATCTAGCTTTTCTAATAATAAAAAGTGAGATCATTGTTAGGGGTTGGATTTGCCTTTCTAAATTTATATTTTGAAATTCTAAACACCAATAACAGTACGTTATCCTATTTGGAAATAACAGATGTAATTGCAGATATAATTAGTCAAGATGAGGTCATATTGGAGTAGGATGGATCCCTAATACAAGATGACTGATGTCCTTATAAAAAAGGGGTTTTTGGAGATAGTGAGACAAACATGCACACAGGGAGAACACCATGTATAGATGTAGACAGAGGCTGGGGTGATGTGGCAAGCAAAGAGATGCTGAAGATTATCAGCAAAAAAAAACAACAGCAAAAAAACAAAACAAACAAAAAAACAAAAAAGATTATCAGCAAATAATCTGAAGCTAGTAAAGATGCATGTAACAAATATTTCCTCCCAGCCTTTCAAAAAACCAATTCTTTCCATGATTTGGTCTTGGAATTGCAGAGTCCAGAACTTTATCTAGGTCAGCCAGCTATGATACTTTGTTACATAGCAAACTAATACAGTCATTATAAGCATTTTGTTCTGGAAATTGGTCTTCAAGCCAAAACATAGATCCATCACATATTTCTGAGTTAATACCTGCACACAGACAGCATCTTTTCCATGGATCAAAGGAATTCTACAGAATGGTGATTTAATTTGAAAGATTTAATCTTTTCTTTATCTTTTTCACTATTATTGTAACTAACATTGTTCTTTTAAAAAGTTCTCTTATGCCTGCCGCACAGGTGCAAGGACCTGAGTTCCATCCCTGGTACCAAAAAAAAAGTTGTTTTATATATTAAATACTATATATATATATATATATATATAGCCAAGAATGAACTCTAATGTAAACTAGACTCTAATGTAAAGTAGATGTGTCAGTGTAAGTTTATTCATTGTAACAAATGTACAACTCTAGTGGGAGATGTGATAATGGGAGAGGCTGTGTCAATGTAGGTTTATCAATTGTAACGTGCTGGTCTACTGGGAGATTTGTTAATAGGTATATGGGAAATCTCTGGACATTCTTTGATTTTAATTTTGCTACAGATTTAGGACTTCTCTAAAAAAACAAATTTTACTAAATAATAAGATTTAATGAAAAGCACCTATTGCTGAATAAATAAACTAGGTAAGCACATAAAACTTCCTATTTTAACTATTTTAAGTGTACAGTTCAATAGTGATAAATATATCACTTAGTTGTACAACCAATTCCAGAACTCTTTTAATCTTGCAATACTGAAATACTATTTCCTTTAAATAATGATTCCTTATTCCTTCATCTCTCTAGCCCCTGGCAACCACTATTTTACTTTTTGTTTCTATGAATTTAACTCCCTGATGTAAATAACATAAATGTAGTCATACAAAACTTGTCTTTTTGTGACTTGTTTTATTAGTATGATGTTCTCAAAATTTATCCATGCTGTAACATGTGTCAGAATTTCCTGCCTTAAGATAGAATAATATTTGATTGCATGCATACACTACATTTTGTTTACCTATCCATCTAATGATAGACAATTAGATTGTTTCTACCTTTTGACTATTGTGAATAATACTGCTATGGACATGGGTATCCAAATGTCTGTTTGAAATCTTACTTTTGCTTCTTTTGGGTTTATACCTAGAAGTGGAACTGCTGCCTCATATTGTTTTTTTGTTTTTTGTTTTTTGTTTTTTTGGGGTACCAGGGATTGAACTCAGGTCCTTGCGCTTGTGCAGACCGGGGCGAAACCACTGAGCTCAATCCCCGGCCCTGCTGGGTCATATTGAAATGGTATTTTTAGGTTTTTAGGAACTGCCATATTGTTTTCCGTAGCAATTGTACCATTTTAAATTCTCACCAACCATCAACAGGGTCCTAACTTTTCCATGCCCTTGATAATACTTGGTCCTTTCCTTTCCTTCCCTTCTCTTCCCTTCCCTTCCCTTCCCTTCCCTGTCCTGCCCTTCCCTTTCCTTTCTCTTATCCTTTCCTTTCTTTCTCTCTCCTTTCCTTTCCTTTCCTTTCCTTTCCTTTCCTTTCCTTTCCTTTCCTTTCCTTTTTCCTTTCCTTTCCTTTCCTTTCCTTCTCTTAATTTTTATTTTTCTTTTGGTACTGGGGACTGAACTCTGGACCTTGCCCTTGTGAGGAAGGCGGTGGAACCACTGAGCTGAATCCCTGGCCCTCTTTCTTTTGATATTAGCCATCCTAATGGGTTTGAGGTTGTTTCTCACTGTAGTTTTGATTAGCATTCCTCTAAGTGACAGCAAGCATCTTTTCATGTGCATGCTGGCCATTTGTATAACTTCTTTGGAGAAATATTTATTTAAGTACTTTGTTCATCTTAGAATTGGTGTTTTGTTTTGAATATTAATCCCTTATATGAGTTGTTAGTATTTTTTCCCCATTCTGTATATTTACTCTGTTGATTGTACCCTTTGGTGAATGTCATTATTCTTATATCCTAGGTGATACATGTGAGACTGTAAGTATTTAATCTACACATGTGTAGGATAGATTCTTAGAGTAGAATGATTAGCCTGAAAAAGTTGTAGTGATTTATACTCTTAAAAAGTGTGTAACTGGCCGAGGATTTAGCTCAGTGGTTTCGCCGCCTGCTGCACAAGCTCAAGGACCAGAGTTCGATCCCCGGTACCAAAAAAAAAAAAGGTGTGTAACTATTCCATCTTCATTTCTTTGCCAGCACATAGAAGAGATGTACTATAAAAATTGACATTTACATCGAAAAGGATATTTTTAAACATAGCCACTCTGTTCTACATAGTAAGAGCCCATTACATCATGGTTAACTATTAAACAAATTTGAGTCAAATCATAATCCCTGGAACTTAATACAGTGTATGTTAGATAACAATATACAATTTAGAAGTTCTGCCTCCAGCCCTAGGGTAAAAAGATTTTATGTGTACTTTTTTTTTTTAATTAAAAGCTCTATGATTAGCTTTTTTTTTTTTTTTTACCCCAAATGATTTACTTTAATGAATGGTACCATTTTAAAAATTGAGTAAATAAATCTGTTCCAATTAATAGCTAGAGAAACAAGAGAAGCCAGTATGCCAGAATGATTCAGTGTGTGCCAAGGATGAAATTTCACCACCCAGAATTCTTCCCATTGTCAACAACACTGTGCCACTATGCAGATGGCCTAGGAAGGCTAGGCTGACTGGATGGATAACACATGGATGATGAGAGATGATGTCTCATCAGTTTGGTGGGAATTATGTCATTGGAATTGAGAAAGGGAATTTGTCTGAGTAGATATTTCCTTTGTGGTTATATATATATTTTTTGGTACTGGGGATTGAACTCGGGTCCTTGTGCTTGCACAGCAGGCAGCCAAACCACTGAGATAAATCCCTGGCCCCCGTGGTTTTATTTTAAAATAATAATAATTAAAGAAAGATTATCATGCTTTTAGATCCTGAGACCAAAGGGCAAAGAAGTAGTGACATTTTCCCCTTTAATTGTACCACCTGTGTAAAAGGATACACTGACATTAAAGTGGTAGACAAAGCCATCATGGTTGTCTATATTTCCTCTTCTTTTCCTGCTGGAACTTTCTGTACAGAGCACTTTTGATGAACTACACTTACTTGTCCTGTATGTTTCTGGGTTGAAATGTAAATGGCTTATTGTTTCTAAGTCTCTCTATTGCAGTTATTAAAAACTAGAGAAGTTGGGCCTGGTGCTTCCATATGGCTTTTCTAGTTCATTGGCTCCATTTGCTTGTAAAAATATGTTTTCAATTACGCTTAAAACATTTGAATCAAACTACTTTAGGAAAGTCAGGATGTATTGTTCTTCTTACCCACATCACATACATTCTGGTTTATCGAGAATTTAAGGTACAATGCACTGATGTCAAATGGCCAGTGAGAGAATGGAGTTTTGGGAAGAAGGTGAAGGATAATCTTAAGCTATAAATAATAGAAGAACAACAAAATCAAGTGTTTATTCTGGATCCATTGTAAGCTGACAGATTATGGGCATGATAATAAATGACAAAAATATATGTAAAACTCAAAGGAAAAAATGAGACTACTCGGAATATAAGCTCAAAATAGGAAATGTTGGTTTGAAATGAACCTCTTTTCCTCACATAAAACTTTCTAGATGCTTTTGTCAATCAGCCATATCTAATTATTTTTCTTTGACAATCGTGAAATTGGAGAGGGCTTTAAAACCACAGCTTTAGTGAGACTAAAGGGGAGGTTTCTGTTTTCCTCAGAGGAGTAATCACTTATGATGAGTTAATAGTTAGTATTATTAGCACTTTGTCCAGGTCCTGGACAAGGGATTATTGTTTTATTAAATGCTGGTTAAATGTTTATCTGTCCAGACAAAATTTACAGATGGATTATACTGGGCCATGCCCCAAACAGGAAAAAGAAGACAGCAGTGAGAAATTAAGTGGGGGTTGTGATTAAAGTACTGTGAAAGTAACCCCTATCCCTGCATACAGATAACCCTTATAGGAACATCTAAGGGCCAACCATGAGTCAGTTGTGCCTTAGTTCATCATAGATGAAGCAGGTGAAGGTGGCTCACTAGAATTGAGTCTGCCTTACTATACGTGGAGCAACTTGGGGTTCAGTGTTGAGTTAACCACCATTAAGGAAAGGCATTTGCTTCTTATCCTTGATTTATTTACTTACCATCTATTGCCATTGTTTCCACTTCTGACCCTAGGAGCTTAAGGTACACAGAATTCCTAGAATGCTGGTTACATATGCAGATTTCTGGCCCCAGCTCATAAGATTTAGATTCAGTAGGGCTAGTTGAGGATGTGAAATCATGGTGAAGGTAGTCCTTGACCCACACTTTATTTGTTTTGTTTTTTTTGTTTTTTGGTACCAGGGATTGAACTTGGGTCCTTGCGCTTGTGAGGCAGGTGGCAGAACCACTGAGCTAAATCCCCAGCCCCCTTGACTCACACTTTAACTCTCTGGGAAAGTCCCAGGATGAGAATGAGAGGGGCTTCCAGGGTGTTGTGATTATTATTTTTGATTACATTATTCCTAAGGGACTCTATTAGAGCTTTCTTCCTACCTTGCATTGCTGGTTATGACAGACTTCTTGATTTTTTACTTTTTTGAAGAGATCTTTTTGTTTTTTTGAGACAGTCTCACTATGTAGTTCAGGCTGGTCTTGAACTCACTAGGTAGCCCAAGTAGGCATCAAACTCATGATGATCTTCCTGCCTCAGTCTCCCAAGTGCTGGCATTAGAGGTGTGCACCACCACACCTGGCCTTGAAGAGACTTTTGACCATTCATATTTTTCTAAACTCCTGGTTGGCCACTGAATCTACTGCTTTGTCTCTGGTATTTATGCTTTTCCTGATATTCATTGGTTTACCTTTATTTATTCTTTCATCTAGCCACACTGAGAACTTATACTTGGTTTCAGGCTCTGTGCCGGAGATACACTGCTTGGTAAGGCAGACTTAATTCAAGCCATAATAGAATTTATAGGCCAGAAAGGGATAAAATCAGATAATTAAATAGAAACACTGGGAGTATTAGATGTCACAGAGAATGTTGGCAATGTGAGAAAACATAGCAGGACCACCTCATCTAATCCAGAAGGTCGAAGAAGGCTTCTGGGATTGGTAAGGATTTTGGGAGGTGATGAGAGCACAGACTGCTCTAAGCAGGAAGAACAGACAGTATGAATGAAAACCCTAGAAGTGGACCAAGGATTTAGCTCAGTGGTTCTGGCACCTGTCTTGCAAGTGCAAGGTCCAGAGTTTGATCCCTGGTACAAAAAAAAGAAAAGAAAAGAAAAGAAAACCCTAGAAGAGCTACGGAACTTTTGAAAAGAACTGTGACTGTCATGTAGAATGAAACTGATAACAGTAGGTGATGTGGCAAAGAATGCAGATGGAAAGATGGGAAGGGTTTGATGATGAAAGGCTTTGTAAATCCTCAGGTATAGTTTGGATTCTAATTGAGTACTGTGAAATATCTCTGGAATGTTTGATACAGGGATGAGTTGAAATCTAGTACAAAAATTCAGAGTAAAGTCTCAGAAGGACAGCAGGATGAAAAGTGCTCAGAGACTAGGCAAGAGGGAAACTTATGGGGAAATATATTTCTTTCTGGTATTTTATGCTTAAATTCTTTTATTGGTAATTTTAGGTATGCAATAAGTTTACATTTATCATTGGGTGCTTGTACCTGTACATGATGTATCTTGGTTCTTATTTCTTCCCCATAACCTGTGCGCTTTTCACCTCCTCTACCCTTCCCTATTTACATGGACTTTGTTTCCATTTTTTTCTTTTCTCATAATTTTTCCTTTCCCTTCTTTCCTTTTCCCTTCCCCTCCCACTTCCCCTACCCATTTGCACCTTTGCTTCCTATTTCAGATTATCAATTATTCATTTCACCGTCACTGGTCATTTGAGAGATGCAGATGAAAACAACACTGAGATTCCACCTCACTCCAGAAAGAAGGGCTGCTATCAAGAAATGTATTTCTTTTACTGTGACAGGAAGGAAGGAGCAAAGGAAAGAGTGGCCTGTGGATAGCATGTGTGTGTTAAAAGTACATTGAAGATGTTTCTTCCTCCCAAGGAAAACAGAGTGACGACGACCTAGAGATGTTCTTTGAGCATTTTAGTGATGAGATTTGATGCTGACACAAACTTCTCAATTGAGCGATATGTAGCTAAAAAATGACACTAGCCATTTAAAAATGCACCAAGTACTATTATCTTAGATAGTCACTATCTTTAATAATTAAAGCAAATAACAAGAAACAATGATAAAGTATTAAGAAACCAAAGGCATCTATTAAATGAACCAATGTACGTGAGGACCCTTTGTACTCTACAGTTATACAACTATGTTACATTGTGACAGTTTTTACAAAAGCAACATCTCAGATAACCAAAGGCATGGCATATGATTGAGATGTAATAACCAATTTTAGCATTGAGAGTCACTTAGTGAAGACTCAGAGCCTCTTCAGGTGTCTGAAGCACATAGAACTTTTTCTCCCAAAGAAGGATGGAGCCAGTTTTTGTGGCAGAAAGCAATTTGATTTCCCTCTTTGTTCTAAAGACAAGTTCAAGCTAAGAAACTATCTTAAGGCTTGAGTGAGAAAGGTAGAAACAAAAACAAAAAATCAACTTAAGATTTCATTGAAAGGTAAAGTTCAGTCATTTCTTTTTTAGAAAGTTTAAACAATAGAAAAAGGCTTCGATTGGGACTGCACGCCCAAGTGGACTTTTCTTCTGAATGCATAACACTGGACAGATTTGGAATGTGCTGTTCTTTTTGCTAAAGACATTTTTCCACTCTTGGCCTTCCAAAACCCAGAGTTCAAAGCTTCACTACTACTTTTTTATGCAGAAGCAAATTGACCACAACACTATTAGAAAAAGACGTGAGTCAGTATGTTTGGCTCTTCATTTCTTTGTTGTGTTCTTTGGAAAAGAAAGATTGTAAGGAAAGAAAAGGAGAGTACATGGTAGAAGTAGGACTTATTCCAGGATTTCTTATGTTAAAATCACTGCTTTTTATTCATGACACTATAGTGGCCTCCCACAGATAACTTAACATTGCTTTCTATATCACAAAAACGAATTTGCTGAGCAGGAAATCATAAAGCAATCCCATTTATAACAGCCAGCCCTCCAAATACCTAGGAATAAATTTAACTAAGGAAGTGAAATAGTTGTATAATTAAAATTACAAAACACCGATGAAAGAAATTTAAGACATGAAAAGATCTAAAAAACTCCTCTGTTCATAGATTGGAAAGACTAATATTGTTAAAATGTCATAGCATCCAAAGTAGTCTAGTCTTCCTGAAAATCTCTTTAATAAGGAATTTGTTTCCCTTAAGTGACCCTTAAAAGTTATTCCGCTTTACTTTCACAGTTTTTTTTTATGCTACTGGCTGCTCTGAACTGTTTCTGGATATGATACTGTTGAGACTTAGCCTGAATTGCAGAAGGAAAGAGCTTCAGGGATGGCATGATCCGTGATCATATTTCGGCTTCTATGGTAAGTCTTTTAATAATGTTGAATAATTTACCTAATCTTGGTAAGCTTTCTCTGCCTCAGATAAAGTTCTTTTGTACCAATATCAAAGGAAAGGATGTATGTAAAACACATATCATAAACTGTAAGTTTCTCTTCAAAAGTTAATTATTATTATCTGTACTATTTATAGATTATGTTCATGTGTAAAAGTTTCCTAATTAAGATCCTTACACTCTTTGGCTGATGTAGTGACAGTGAATTTCATAAATTCTATTTCATAATTACAGGATACCAAACATCTTCAGTGTATTTGGTTTGAGGAAAACGAATCAGATTCTTTCTTTAGCCACTGGCTCATGTCTGCAGATGAGAATTTTATTTACATGTATTCAAATGTGATTTAAACACATGGTGATTCTTTTATAGATAAATATAAAAAATTTTACAAGTTAAATGTTATTGCTATCTTTACCATTGTTTCTAAAGCTTGCTTATATTACAATTTGTAAACATTTTACAAGCCAGGGGAGAATACACACCCATAAGTATTTCTTGATGTTGTTTGGCTCATGATAGCAGCATAAATTTTTTTATTTTATTATTTTAGAAAAAGTTTTCATTGAAGATTTTTCCAGTCTTTCCAAATAAACTTATTTCTGAATGGAAAAGATGCAGTTGATTGCCTGGCTTCTCAAGTAGCTCCTTTGCCTTGATCCTGCTCTTTGCTGAGTCAGAAGGAAGGCATGTGGTGTGGCTGAGCTCTGAAATCATTAAACATCTCTGTAAACTGTTGCTATTAGAGACTCACTCAGGTTTATTTACTGAAGCCTTATTAATAAGTCAGAATCTAATCTGCATCCAGGCCACTTGATTACTTTGTTCTTGGCTTTGCCAGGCACAGGATTTTATTGCATATTTGGTCTGTTGGCATGATGATTCCTGAAGGGCCATGGGTAAGCCAGCAAGTTCCAGGAGCACACCATTGTCAAATTCCAAATACATGCTACCTCCCCTGACTTGCTGGCAGAGGGCTAGCCTTCCTCACTGTGCCTCAGGTTGTTCACTGCTGAATATACAAATAGAGATAAAAAGATAAAAATGTTCTGGGAAAATCTTTGGTAAAGAACCACTTAAGAAAGTAGCAAGGTTTCAGAGGAGAAAAAAGCAAAGATTTGTTAGTTGAACTTGCTTTCCATAACCAGGGACGTTTTTTCTCTGCAGAAATGGTCATATTGAAGACTGAGGCAATTGCATGTCTCAGTAGGTATATAAACTATGCTTTTCCCCCAGGTGGAAGAAAGAAGGGATGGTAATGAATAATGGAGCTTTCTTATTCAGTGGTTCAGTCCAAATCATTCCTAACCTTGTTTTGTTTGTATAGTGATGAAGGGTCCAAGTAGTGATATGATGCAATTCTGATGGATTTTAAGCCATTAAAATTAAGAAAAAAATAAGGCAAATATCATTTGTACAATGAGTGTAGGGAAAAGACTTCTTTAAGATAATATTGCAGAAGCAAATGCAGTAGTCAAACAATGCATTAAACACACAAAATTTAATAAATACTACTATAGTCATCACATACATAGGTATACAATAAGGCACTAATTTCTTCAGTAGTATATATTCTCACCAAGGAATACAAAGCCATAGCACACGAACAGTTTAATTTTAAATTTAAAGAATTAAAATAAAATGAGAAAATTAATATCTCAGTTGTACTAGCCACATTTTAAGCACTTAGCAACATGTGTGGCTGGTGGATTCCATATTGGGCATCTCAGATATAGTATATTTCCATCACTGCAGAAATTTCTATCAACAGCTCTGACAACTGTGGATAGGCAACATGTTACTGACATTTATAATAACGTGTCAGTTAAACCAGAATGGATTGATACAGGTTACAATATTGAGGAAGACTTTAATAAGAACTTGAAATTTATGGTTATTTTAACATGTGAAAAAGAGAGTAGGGGATATTTTCAGTAAGGAAAAGAAAAAAGAAATGTTTGGGGAATAACAGCCCATCTCATTTAGGTCACATTTCTGTTACAAATTTGGTGGCAAGGCCTGATGTGGTGGTGCACACTTGAAATCCCAGCACTCTGGAGGCTGAAGCAGAAGGATTACCTCGCGTATGAGTTCAGTCTAGGCTACATAGTGAGTTCAAAGCCAGCCTGAACTTCATAGCAAGACCCTGTCTCAAAAAACAAAAAATAAAATAAAATAAATGTGAGGGGAATGAAAATGGAATGATAGGCTGAGATAAGTAAATTGAAGAACTTCACTGTCAAGCTGAGGTATCTGTTCTATATTTTGTAATGACGTTAAATATTTTTAAGCAGGTTACTGACAGTTTCAGAACAATGGCATCAGCCAGCAAGTAATTTTTATTTGTATAAGTTGATATATAGGAGGTTAATGTTTAATGGTATTGCCCTGCCAGTAGGAGTTCATCTTGTGGGTGATGGTTAAGCTTCAGAATTGGGTCAAAGCCTGGTTATACAGACAGAAATAGAGATGGGGGTGGGGGAGAGGAGAGAGACAGAGAGAGGAGAGAGAGAGAGAGAGAGAATATGAATGTGTACATTCATGAATGTGGAGAAGAAGGGGAGGTTTAGAGGCTCAGTTCTTGATGCCCTCAGAAAACCATAGGAAAACCAAGGATCCATTTTTGATCATTTCCTGAAGCCCTAGAGAATCAGAGTCAGAATCAAACTTTTTTTTTAGAACTATCTTTGTAGGGTGTGCATGTTGGTTAAGGAACTTTGCCGAATAAGTAGTTTTCACCAAGTCAAGAAATACTCTTGATTATATCAAGGTTTTATGAATAGACTTAGACTAAATTGTGCCCTCTTAGAACAGTCTATGAAGAGAAAAAAGCATATTTAAAACTTTGTCTTTCACCACCCATCTCACATTATTACCTCATTCTTATTTTTCTTTCCTTTTTTTTTTTTTTACATTTATTATGCTCTTATCATGTGCCAAGATTGAGGGTGTAAAGATAAACAAAACATGAATCCTTCTGTAAGGAGCTAGATACTTAAATAGGGATAGATACTTAAATCAAGACAATAACATTACCAAGTGAAAATAATCATGACAAAGCTGTGGACAGAGAACTTAGGGAGTATGGAGGAGGTGGTATGCAGGTCAGCCTGGGAAGGTTGGCTGAAGGCATGTCTTCACGGAGGAGAAGAGATAACCTGAATTTTGGAAAGAGTACAAATTAATCCAACAGATTAAGTAGGGGAATATTACATTCAGAAGGGGATGATCAAGTACAAAAGCAATAAACAAAAAGAAAGGTATGGCAGAATATGACCAGAGCAAAAGAGCTTTTGATTCCTTTTTGGTCTCTGGCTTAGCATAAAGGAAGGACTCCAGCTATACTTATTGTATACAGTAACTGCAGGCTAAGCAGCAGATGTAGACAACATCCACATTTGTCTAGGTGACTCACATGGCTTGGGAGAATCATTTAAGCGGTCATCTCTTTCATCAGCTGGCTATGGATTATAGTAAAAGTAGATCCAAAGAGAATCCAGGGAGCCAAATTCAAGTTTGTTAGCCTCTTTCTCCTATAATCATGCGAATTTCTGCTGCTTTAAGGATCACATACTGTATTGTCACTCTTCTTATCAGATTTGTGGCAAGCAACTTGTGATTACTTGGGGGAGTTCATGGAGAAAACTTAGCCCTTCAAATTACCGCAGGGATTTTTTTCCTTTTCTGATAAAACCTTTGTATTTTTGGCTCTGAAATGATGCCATGCTTTTAGGGAAAGGAAAAGAAAAAAAAAAAAGAAAATAAAAAGAAATTAAAATCGTATTATTAAACAGGAAACGGAGCCAGTCAGCAGTGTCTAGGAACAGAGCCATTGAAATTCTCTCACTTTATGAGTCAGAGGCATTGTCACAGGGAGTTGAAGTTTTTTCCCCCTTTTATGATAGGAAAAGACATCATGAGAAGTTCACAGAGAAGTGCTACATGGATAGAAATAATGGCTCTAGCGGTTCCTAGCAGTTGTTTGACCTAGGGAGGGTCAGTTTTTGTCATGGTTAAGTTGGAAGCAGTTAATTGTAACTGTTTTTTATAACTATTAATGAGTTTGAGTTTCTCTATTCTCTCTTCACTGACCATAAACCATTTATTTCTTAAGATAAGGGTTGTCAATTCTGCCATTTTTGGAATACTGGCTTCTACTGTGCAAACTTTGTGAATGGGAAAGAGAATTCCCAAAGGAAGGCCCTAAAAGATATAGTGAATTTATGAGTTGGCAGGTCTAAGTGTCATAGATAAGCTAATAATTCCAGATGTAGTGAAGTTATACCAGAATATAAGTATGTTTCTGTTATGGAAATCAGCTCCCTTGATAGTATGAAGGCAAATGCTTAAGATATCTGGCTAATGATCCTGGTTAATTAATGATAGTAAAGACAAAACAGAATTGTCAGCTAAGAAACTGACGAGATAGTTCACAGAATTATCTAAGCTTCTTATTGCTCATTGTTGGCCACTTTTCTATTTATAACAAGATACTCAGAAAATGAAAAAAGGGAAAGGAGAGATACTTTCAGTCTGTCTAATGTTCTAAAGATTTTTTGGGGAAGGTTAGGAATGGATGTTGAAGATAAGAAAGAGAAGAGAGATGAGAGAGAGAGAGAGAGAGAGAGAGAGAGGTTCTACGATTCTATTATTGCTATTATAAAGGACAAGCCATCACAGGATTTGTTCTTATTTTATGGTTGATCAAAGCACCTAGCCTATACTGACACTCAGTGTGCATTACATAATAAGCAGTAACACTGTACCTATCACATCCTCAGAAATCTTGAAGTAATGAAGTAGGATGTGATTCCCAAATTGTTTTCAAGCTGTTCCATATACTAGCAATTCCATCACATACTAATATAAACACATGAAAATTTCATTAACAGTGTTTTGAAATGCACTTTACCAAGTGTTGAAGAAAGGGAATGCAGATTTTATACAATACAATAGCAGTTATTAAAAAGCCATATTTCTCTAATTGAAGCAGAATTTCTAATCACAAAATCTTGAATGAGTGTGGGAAATTCTTCTTTGGCTGGTGTCAAAATAGGGATTCATTTCTCACACCAGAGAAACTATTTGGTATTTACACATGTGTGAAAGTGTAAATAAGGATAAAATATATAATAGATAATGTGAAATAGTAAGAAAAGGTATAAAAGGGAAGGGGAAGTGGGAGGGTTGGGGAAAGGAGAAAAGGGAATGGAATTAATATGGGAAAAGAAAAAAATGAAAACAGTCTTTGTAAATAGGGAGGGGTGGAAGGATTGAAGGCAGGGCAGAGGAATGTGGAAAAAAATAAGAACCAGATATATCATGTAAAGGTACATATTCCTAATCATGAATGTCATCATATTGTATACCTAAAATGTACCTGTAAATTTAAAGAATTAAAAATTTTTTTAAAAAATAGCGATTGGTAAAGATATAGTCCTTTTGAAATTCTTTAACCATAATTTAATTTTTGTTTCTTTTTCCCTTTCCACATATTCTTGACCTTGTGTGGCCTTTTATGACATGTGGGATTATCCTCTGTATTCTAAGAAACAAGAATGTTCTTGCTACATCTTGGAAGTTTATGTGCCTACTTGAAACTTTATCCCATTTGACTGGGTCTGCATAAATACTATAAGCCATTCCCAGGTGTTGTGTGTATAATCCATTTACCATACCAAATAAATAACTGACACTGCATGTTTAAATGTCATCATTCTATAAAATATCTGGCAAGACCCCACATACCTCTCTAAATAATATAAAGTGGTTTTTTGAAAATTGGTATTCTCTTTTAAGATAAATAACCACAGAAATAATTAGTAACTTGCCTCAGGGCCCACAGAGAGTCAAGGTGTTTTTGAAATTAAAATGCTGAAGATTTTCTGGAATGGTGAATTTCTGAGCCACATGCGTACCAACTCCATAGCTTCATCTCTGTTGACATCAGATATAGACTTAAAGAGATGATTGTTGAAAATGTCAAAATTTTTACAAAGCAAGCAATTTTTCTCTGATGTGCCAAGGATTTTTTTTTATGGTCCTAATTGATCTCTATCCCCCAAAGTTCTGAATTATGCAAGTGTCTCAAGTCTTAACAAATCATCTCCACACAGCTGTGCAATGGAAATGTTCAACAGAAAGGTATTCATTTTGGTCTAGGCAAGGCTCTGGCTGTTCCCTGGAGTGACCCAGATCTAGAGGAGCAGGTTCTGGGCCATCTTGGCTGGAGAAACTTGTCTGGCCCATTTCTATTGTCTCCACCATCCCAGCTCCCTTCCTCCTGTCCTGCCTATAGAGAGGGTCTAGACATGGCAGATCTTCTGACTTTTCTGTGGTTGTCTCTCATTGACCCTCAGCTTCCAGAGTTTGTTTATTACTGAATCGAGCATTTAGATTTGGTCTTGGCTGGTGGTGACCTTGGAAAGAATATTTTCTAAGATTGCTTTGGTTTACTTTCATATAAACTTCTACAAGCCCAGACATTTCTGGCATTGCAGAAATGTGGATGATTTATTCTTAGAGGCTTGAATTAGGATTTTCTTAAAAAAGAAAACTAACAATGTGAAATGCACTGTAGCCACAGGTTACAATAGATCCTTATTGTGCATTTTATCTGAAAAATTCAAATCTAAAAGTCTCCCCAGCTGGCAACAGGTCCCATTTTTATTCTGGGACACTCAGCCCCCTGGCTCCTTCTACTGGTGAACAACCTCCCTCCCCATTCATTTGAGGATCTGAAGATTGGAATAACCTGGGAGTTGAAAGGGAGATTAGACATGTCATTTTAAAAGTAGGAATTCTGGATTCAAGAGCATATTTTGCTACAGATCCCTTTTCTTCCCCATTCTTCTAACCTCAACAATCTTGGCTACCTAATTACAAATTCTTAGCTCCACCTCGTGTCTCCCTTCATGTATGTCTTGGCCTTATCTTGTGCCCCCCTTTTAATAAGAGGTGGCTTGTTTGGGTTAATTGCATCAATGAATGCCATGACTCTTGGACGGAGAGGCATTTACTATGTAGAAATCTTCAAAGAAATAAAATAATATACAATCACTCTTTTGAATTCATGAACCAAATTTAGATTTATTGTAAAACTATATATGGCATGATAGTTGGAGGACTATATTAAATGGCATGAAGGCTGGCAAAATGTGTCCCATCTGCCCATTCGTATGCTCTTTAGCCAGTTCTCAAAAGTCTTATTGAATGGAAGGCAGCTGTGACTTCATGCCTCTGCTGCCAAGGGCCAAAAGTTCTGTATAATCCAGCTTTAGTTGCCCTAGTGCATGAACTCTCAACTGTGGAGGCCATTGGCCTAAACTTCCAGAAAAATAGATGTTTTATCTCCTAAGAGTAGGGACAGGAGACACTCCCCAACAGGCTTGGATACATAGTGTCTAGAGAAGCCAACAACTGACCTCTATACCCAGGCCTATTCAGTTAGAGTTGGAAAAGTACCACAGGAAGTGATAGTCTTTAGTTTCAGCACATCAAATGATTCAATGCTCAAATGTCCTGTGATGTAAACACATCAATGGAGAGTTCAAGAGAGGTAGTCTTCAAGAAAGACTTAAAAGAATGTTTTCATAGGGATGTTTAAACTTAAGCATAGACTATGTAAAATTTAACATACAATAAATCAAATTCAGAAAAATAATTACTGTTTCAAAGACATGCAAACAATTGTCAGGCATGCTTTAGAGGAAAGTGTAAAAGCATTTGGGGTAACATCTGTCCACTCATTCAGGGTAAATTGTTTCCAGAAATGATATTAGAATGTTCTTTTCTACCTTCATCACTATAGATTGGAGTAACTTCATGTGTTCACAATAATTGTGTTGTTATCTCAGCAGAGAACATTTTGACATCCATAAAGTTATTATCCTGGGTCAGAGCCAAGTCTAAAATGAGGTCAAATGAGGCTCTTTTCCCAGTTGAAATCCAGTCAAGGGTAAACAGAAGAGTTTAAATAGATGTAATGCATATAAATCTTTCACCAATGTGATCTCAAATGGTGCTGTTCTTAAACGATGCTGTCACATCTCCCACATAGAAGGTCTGACTTCAGACAATCATAAAATATCCCTTTTCCACCTCCTCAAATTTCTCTGGAGTCTCTCTTCTGTCTCAGAGTCACGGGCTTTCTTGTGGCTTCACCATCCTATATCCATACTCTTGGCTCCTTGATTCCCCTACCATCAGTCACAACGCCTCATGCCTGCATCCTCCAGTGTGTGTTTAATGCTTTCCTTAATGTTTTCTATGATTTTCCACTATGTGTAGTTTGCTCTTTCTTTGCCTAGACTTGGGAAGGTACAAAGTGATTAAATTGGCAACATATTGTTTGCTAGATGGGAGAAAAAGAAGATTATATTGTAAATCATCACATATTAATATATTTATTCTGACATGTAAATATTAGAAGTAAATCTTAAGTGTGCTGTTAAAAAAACTATAATTTCTAGAAGTCAGGTAAAGGCAGCAAGGTCTAATAAGACTATGAGAGCAGGAAAGTGGCCTAGCCATTTAAACTCTCCCACATTTTCTAAAGCAAGAGGGAATCTTAAATGTGATACATTTGAGATTTGAGTCCATTTGAGCTCCTAAAGACTTCTGATATGGACTTTTATGGAAAGAGTTAAGATGGATATTTTATACTTAGGTTTTTGTTTTGAACTCACTCCTCCTCTCAACACAGATTTACCAAACAGTTACTGTGTACCAAGTTCTGGAATGGGAAAAAATATATAAAGTCCCTGTCATCATAATGTTCAGTGACTTTATTCTTCATAAGAATTTGCATTATTGTTTCCTAGACATTCTGTGGTAGAGGTATAGATGCAATCTAAACCTTTACCCAGCCATGGTTTCTGAGAACCCTCTGTGTTAAGTTCTTACAGACTGCTCAGCATAGTCAGAAACACCTTACATTTACACTATGTGAGGAGACACATCATACTTATTGAAGATTAACCACTGACTAGAGAGTTTGACTATATGCCTCTGGGTTTGGTTGTATGATGCCCATCTGAGTCACCTTGGAAAAGATGTCAACCTGTCTGACTTATCTGTCTGTAAAATGGACTTTGGTTAAGATTAGCTTCAAAGTACCTTCCAGCATTTATATTTTCGTTCTCTAAATTCTTTTTAGTCTTCAAGAAGTTAGAATAGATACTGGATAAATAGGTACTGGATAGAAACCTCATCTCAGAGAATTTACCAGAGATGAGGAGCAATTGCAAATGACCTTCTATGCATATGAATTAAGGCTTAGAAAAAATGTTAAAGTTTTATTTGATGACGTGAAAATTTATATCCTATGAAGAGAAGTATGAAGAGATCTTGCATAGTGAGAAAAGCCACAAGTATGAGTGATCGTTCAAAAACCTGATCTATAAGAATTGAAGAGATTTCTTCTACTGAAAAAACAAGCAGTGGTACAGAGGCACTGTGACTGCATTTGCAAATCCTGAAAAGGTCAGGCTGAAAAAGGGCTGGTTTTTGTTTTCCAGGAAGGGCAATGGAAGTGAGCCCCAGGTAAAGAAAGGACAGTGATGATGAATCATTAGATATGTTTTAATACTTTACCTAATCAGCTTCTGCTTTTGCTCTGGAATTTGATGTTGAGTAATCAAAGTTCATTATTATTTTATGTGATTATTATTAGTTTTCAGAAACATTTTTGTTTTATTTACTTCAGTTTGATCAGATGCAGTTTTAATGGCATCTTGAGTTTGAGAACACAGGGCTCCCAGAATGCACACTTTCCAATCTTGTGTGACTCCCTTCCTAAAAATCTATTTGCTTGAGGAAAAACCATAAAGATCCCCACTCCCCTTCCTCAAACAGCAGTTACTGAAGCCATTATAATAGCGTCTCTGACTGTGGGCTTCTCTGTTGGTGCTAAAATGTGCTTAACTTCTTTTCCCTACTCCTCACTTCTTGTGTCTGTAGAAAGGGGGAGTTGCAAAGCTATGATTTAGTACTTGTAGGGTATAAACTGCTGTTAATGACTGCCAGATCACTGGAATTTCTTTTTCATTATATTCTTAGCATTCATTAACAACTTGTGGACAGGTCCTTAAAAGATCTTTTATTTTTTTAATTCCTAGGTGCTTTGATAGTGAGAGGTCCTTTCTACACAATGCTAAAGAGAAAGATTCTCCAAATTCCAAAGGGATTCCTTGTCCTCTTAACCTGTTCCTTTCCTCTCCTTTTGTTCTCAATAGTTAGAACAATGTATCTCTCTCTTTCTCTCTCCCTCTCTCTCTCTCTCTACAACAACAAAAACAAAACCAAAAAACTGCTTTCAAGTATCAAGATCTGTAACTTCTTTCTGTTAAGTATATGTATGTTTATGGGGGCTGGCTGAAGAGAAGAAAGTCAGGCATGAAGAATACCTGTTTCTCAGGAGGTTACTCAGAGGAGCACAGAATGGGAATAATGGTTGTGCCTTAACAGCTCTGCTAGTTGCTACACCAAGGTGGGTTACTGTAGAGAAGGAAAAGCAAATTGTTGCTTCTAACTTGCAAATAATCACCCAACATTGTACCTTTTAGGAGAGTTAGGGTTGATTATGTTGATGTGACCTACTCATTAGGTCAAAATATGTTTTGAGGGTTTTATATCCATAATATAGCTTTTAAAATTATAACTGGCAAATCCTGTGGTTTTTTAATGTGAAGCAGACCTGAAACCATTTTGATCTTTAAGAGCAAGCTGTTCTCTTCCGTTAGAGAAGGACTAAGGAGAAAGATATGGTAGAGATGGGCCTTAACTTACTAGTTTCAGACTCTTGTTTATTTGAAAGTAAAATTAAAAAAAAAGAAATAAATAACCAAGAGAAGACATGGAGTTTGCTATTCTCCATCCCCTCAGAGTCCACATATAAGAGAACCACAAGAGGTTGTTTTATGATAGAGATCCAGATCTTTCTTTTCTAGGATACTTTTGTGTCCCTCCGCTTCCTTCTCAATTGCTTATTCACTCATACCTGTCCTCTTGTCCTTGATTATTTTCAAGTAGAAATCAAGTAGCATATGCTTTTTGATCATGGAAAAGTACCATTTTATAATTTTAACAATAGTAGAACATCTAAAATGTGTGTTTTTCTAAGTATAACAGGACATCATAATCAGTAGGGCACACTCTCCGTGTCTCTAATGAAAGTGGCAGCCACTCATTTCTTCTTTTTTGAAAAATGTTAAGGAATCATTCAAAGCCTGCTACAATAATTTTGGAAAGGTATGACCATGAATCTGATCCAGAGTCAACTGTGTAATTGCAAAAAAGAAAGATTCGTGCTATGCTCTGCAACTTGTGTATAAGGAGCAATATTGGGGGCAACTATATGAAACCTCAGCACCAATTTTTCTAAAAGCTTTAAAGGGGAAGTGCCATCTTGCTTGATATGTGCTCCATGGAAAGAGTCATTTTGGTCATGGCCCCTGGGGGAGAGTTAGACCATGACAATCTAAGTTGATCTCATCCAGTTATTTAGGGGTTTAAGTCTGATGGCACATACAGAAGGCAGTTTTTGTTAAATAGCTCACAGCTCCTCAGTTCATAACTGCCAGTAATAGCAGAAGCAAACCCTCAGAGAACACTTTTCATCCCCAGATTTGGGAATAACAGGGCGGATTATAATATAATGCTCCATATTTTTTATATATATATATATGTGGTTTTTCCCCCCTTAGAAAAGATAACTTCCCTCAAGGGTCCCATGAATGAGGCAGTGTATTTGCATTCTTGTGATGCTGGGCAAGAGTCAGTCACTTACATAAAGGAAGAATTAAATAGGACATAACCACACACTTTGTTTGGCCTTGTCTCATACCTGTGCTCTTGTCATGGTCGATTATCCACTTATATCAGATATAAAGCAAGAAATCTGCACTGTGGCTGAATATAAAAGGTATTTTAATCGGCTCAGGTCACGCATTATCTTGGCCAATAGCAATTTTATATCATTTTCTTAAAGGAAACCACATTCTTTGCAATTTTTTTCCAATGAAAAAAAATTGAGACAGAAAGCTTTACATATAATTCGTTCATTTGAATGATAGTATTCAGTTCTTTCCATCACAAGTAGTCCCAAGACAATTTTAAAATGTTTGTTATTTCTTTTGATAGGTGAAAGATAAGGAGAAATGGTTTGAAAGACCCTCAGTTAAATTTCTAATGACTCTAGTTTCTTTAATAAGGGAGACAATTTTTACAGGTTTGTTGAGTTTTCCTTTTTTCATGTGAAACAATATAAGCCAATAAGCTAACAAACGAAAAGGACAAAGTGAACTGTCTCTCTTACTTTAAGAACGTTAAGGGCTAAAATAGTGGTTTGGTTTCCTGACTGGCAGCATTAGCTTGCCTGCTCTAAGCAGGCTTGTGCAATCCTCAGAGGAAACATGTGAAGAGATTTTGTTTTCTCCCACATGACAGAGTTTCATTCCACACAACCCACAGATCTTGATGGCAAACTTCATGGACCAAGAGTCTGGATTTACAGAAGCAGCTATGGAGTAGGTTTTTCCTCTCACAGGTGCACAACACTCATTCTACCTCAAAAAGAGAACAGATCAACTTTCTTCCAAGAGGGTAGTTTAAACACTAGACATCTCTGTGAGAGCTGCCAATCAGAATTTCATTTGCTAGAAGAGGGAAGAGGGGGTGGAGGGAAGATTAAAACTTCCAGAGCCCTTCTAGCTGATTTTGTTTTACAAGAGACTGGTATACACAGAAGTACTGGATAATTTGGACTGTATTTTTCTCTTACTGTGAAACATATTGAAATGTTTTATGTTTAGGTGTGTGTATAGAAATTCATGAAGTTCTTTTATACACTTAGTTCCAACACAATGCTCATTTTAGGACAAGGTGAAAATGTAGCTTTGTGAGGGCTTATCCTGCCCTGGCTTGTAAATTTGGATTTGTTCTTTCCTATCGACCAGCCACCTGACTACTGTCCCTGCACAAAGGGTGCCCGTTCACATCATTTTTTCCAAGTGCTTAAACCTGGAAAGATATTTTTTAAAGGACTCACAGAAGCTGTCTTGGGGGTTTGGAAAACACCGAAAAACTATTAGCAGACCTTTTGACTGTGCTTTTTTTAGGAAGCTAATTGTGTTTTTTTTAAAGTACATTTTTCACAATGGGACAAAGTTTTCCTTGCCCCTACTGATATGTGAACTATTTACAATGAAAAACTTCATTAAAACACCCCAAACAGATACATTTCAACCTCAGCAACAGTCAGCAAGAGGGGAAACAGTAACTTAAAAAGAGAAAGGCTTCTGTAATATTTTATGCTTCTGTCTCTGCTGAAAAGGAGTTTTTAATTTTACTGTTTAAACAGAAGTTTGTTTTCATACCGGTTGCTAGTTAAGTAACTAGCAGCTGCCTGGGCATCCGTAAGAATCAATTGTAAACAAGCAGTACAGTTGTGACTTATTCCCTCACAGAAACCTCTGGCAGATCAGCTTGCAAGAGTATCTTACCTTGGGCACGTAAGGTCAAGGAGACAGGCTCGCGGGCTCCCACAGAGAGGACCGGGGGAAGTGCTCTGATCCACTGCTGGTAACACGCGCTTGGCTTTTATGGGCAGGTGGGAGGAGCTGGTCCTCATAGTAGGTGGGCAGGGAAGGAGCTGAGGGTTGCACCCCCGGGAGGAGCTGGACACTTCTCTGGGGAGGGGCGGAGAGGGCAGAGCTGGGATCTTGAAGAGGGCGGAGATTCAGGGATATGTGTGTGCAGGGGGTGTTAGCAGCGGAGGGGAGGGGGGCGGAGGAGGAAGGGAGGAGGGAAGGAGGGAGAGAGAATAGGTTGGGGAGGGAGAAAAGAAAAGAAGAGAACGACCAAGGGAGGGGGAGAGACAGACAGAGAGACACACAGAGAGATGCAAGGTATGGAAGAAATGGGAATGGTATCTCCCCTCCCCGGTTTTGAGTGACTTTGGGGGGAGAGTAAGTGACTGTTATTACTAAGGTGTTCTCTGTGAATTTGATTAGCTATATAACGGTTCAGGAGTGCTGAGAGGTTCATAAATGAGTCAAAGAGAAAGCTGGGCGTCCCAAGGGACCCAAGCAGCTGCAAGCCCGAAGCCTCCTACTCTGCCTGCAGCCCCTGTGCTACCGCCGCTGGTAAAAGCCAACCGCACCGCATCACCCAGGCAATGCTGACTTGACAGGAAAGTTGTCCTTGCGCTGTCTATGCAGCATCCAGAGCCCCTCTGGAGACTTTTGCGCCAGTAAGGTGTATCAGCCCAGACTGTTTAGCAGAAAGAGGAACGTCAAAATCGCCCTTTCCTCCAATGTCTGCTTATGTAACAGAGGATTTCAGGGCTTTTTGCCTTCTGGTTATTTTCGGTATTTAAAAAACTCTCCTTCCTAACAACTGGAAAACGTCTTGGTGCCACAGCTCTTTCTCTGTGTGTCTTAAACATTAAGAGAGGACTTAGCCTACAAATGCTAAAGGATTGGGCTGAAATCATTAAGAAATGCACTCAGAGAAAGAAAAACAAGCTCCTTTCCCTGCTGAGCAGTGACTCACTTCCCAACCCAAGCTAGATTTTTGCCACCAAAGAAATTAAAGCATTTTTAAAAGAGAGAACTTGGTGGTGGGGGTACTATAAGACCGAGGGCCTTACCAAACGCTCCGAGGAGCTGACTGCAGCGAAGAACACCCGGGAAGGAACACACCGGACAAGTTGGAAAGTAAAACAGACCTTTATTAGTCTGGCCAGACGGCACTCCCAAAGCAAAATAGCTTAGAGAGGCAACTGGCTCAGAGTCCGAGGCTGTTCTTATAGGGGGTTGAGAGGGAAGTTAACATATAGAATTAAAGAAAAGGGCAAAGGTTAGTGGTCGACTGTCACATATTGATGGTCAGCAGACATTTGCAGATTGTTCTATAGATTGTGGTGTCCGGAACATCAGTTCCAGGCAAACAAGGAGTTGAGTAGTTTACTTTGGGACTTTAGGTCTGTTTCAGATTTTATCTAGTGTCCCAAAACTAACAAGCATCTTTATCCATTAACTCACATTCAATCACAGTTGGGGCTAGGAGGTTTTATGATTACAGAGTTATGCAGTCCCACAGTACTAAGAGGGGAATCTGAGGGGAACAGGGAAGAAAGTTGCGCTGGGAAAAATAAGGGTTATCATTTACTGAATATATGTATATGCATGAACTTGATTGGTGTCCACCACAGCATTTTGAGGAATGATTGGTCTTGAGCAGATATTTTTTTTAAGTGAAAGGAATCTCAAAGGGGTTAAGCAAGTAACTGGCAAACCTTCACAGTTCAGTGCACCAGGCTGATGCATAGAATACCTACCTTGGTCTCTAGTTGGATCCTAATGTCTTTTGGTGATACCAGGCTCTGAGAAGGAAAAATGATAGCTAAGAGCTGGTTTTCCAAACTCCTTATTACTGACATTTGGGGCCAGATAGTTCCTTGTTGTGGAGACCTCTCCTGTGCATTCTAGAATGGTGAACAACATCCCTGCCTCTACTCACCAGACGCCAGTATTAACACTACTCAACCTGCACCACGTGCCCTCCAATTGCAAAAATAAAAATGTTTTTTGACTTAGCCAAATGTCCCTGAAGGGCAAAATCTCCCCTCTTTGAGAACCAACAATTGGTCTAGGAAAGGTCTACAATTATAAAAAAGGATTTTAAAAGAATCTATTAAGAAAATACTCAATAGTGCCATTTGGATAATAATAACACTTGCCACCATATGTGCTATGTTTACACTGGACTTAGTTTTTTACAGACATATTCCCTTCTGTCTGCCTGTAGAGCCCAAAGCCACAATTGATTCCTTTGTAACTAAGCTCTTTCTCAGTTGGATACACCTGAAAGTCAAAGTAGAATCCCATCTGCCAGGGTTATGAAGGAAGATTAATGATACATGAAATAAAAATTTTAAATTTTTTTCACAAACACAAATTTGACATTAAAACATTTATTCAAATTTATACATGATGGTTTATAACACTACTTAATTTTTAAGTTTCTGTCCACTATGCAACTTAATATTCAGTAAACTTTTTGCTGTAACAAGTTATAAATAGTGGTTTACTCGTCAGGAGAACATAAATGCTCAATAAATATGTGTAGTCTGACTGATGGATAAATAACACTAATGAGCACTGACAAATGGAAAATGGCCAATAATTGTTCATATAATGAATGAATAAATGAATTAATGAATATGTAGAAAGCTAAAACATTCACATTAACTTTTCTGCCCATTAGTTATTTGACTTTACACTTTCTTTACCCTATATAACTCAGTTTTCCTCTGTGTAGCCAAATCCAATAGGTGAATTTTACAAAATAAATAACCCTTGTTACAGCACCTAGAAATAGGACTACATTGTCTATTTGGGGACTGAAAATCAAATGGAATTTTACAGGCAGGTACCACTTTTGAGACTTTTCAATTTAGCAAAGAAATGAGTAAAGGGAACAGGACCCAGTTAGAGGAGGATCTGAATAAGAAAGCACATTATTAAATATCCACATCAGATGAGAGCACATCATCCTTTCAGTCCTGATTTAATACTTCCCAAACATTCCAGTTCCATCACATAGTTGTGAAAAATAGAAAAAAAAAATCACCTTAGAAGAGTAGGCAATTGACAGCATTAGTCTGTTTTTCTTTTCCTCCCTTCCCCCTTTACTCCCTTGTTTCAAGCCTGAATATTCAGCCAACTTAACGAAAGCAGTCTTTTCATTTTGTTTGGATGGTGCAAATGATTAGTTCATTTCTCCAGTTCACACTTGTCTGAATCTGATGCAGTAGCAGATCCAGACAACAAGTTGGGAATCCAGGAATGTGATCTCTGTTGATTCTTAATGTGCCCTTCTTAGAATCTCTCTAAAAGTAACTGAGGGTTGGAATGACCTAGTTTGATAGAAAGAAAGGAAACCAATGACAACATACTAGATTCTCTGAAGTTTCCATTGTGTGGCTATAATAATATCTACTAACGATTACTTTATTTTCAAGTCTTCTGGAAACATAAATCTTTTTCAAGGGGCTGGCCTTATATAGAGTTAATCAATTAACAAATATTTATTAAGAATGGATATAAACAGTGTGGGGTATTTAAAGCAGAGGAAAACAGAATGGAGATTTATTTCCATGGAGGAAAAAAAAATCTCAGGAAATCCTGTTAGTTGAGTAGTAAAGAGACTTCAGGGAGGAGGTAGCATTTGAGCTGAGCCATGGAAAGTAGCATTTAGACAGATATGTGATGAATAGTAAGTTCATTACAGGCAAGGGAGGGAATATGGACACCTGGGGAAGGTACAGGAGTATTCAGAAGATGGTAAATTAGCCAGCACAACCAAGAGAAGAGTCCATGTAGTAAAATAATGAAGCTAAAAAGTAGGAAAGGAGAAATGAGACAGCCTGCGGAAGGCCTTAATGTAGGTCAGCTGTGTTGTAGGCAAAAAAGAGGGATTGAAGTCTTTTGCACAGTAGAATGACATGATGAAAGTTGCATATTATCAAGATTTCATTTTTCTTTGAATATAGGTCTCTATCCTAACTTTGCAGATAAATGCTTGCCTGTTTGTCCTGAGACATTAGCATACTTTGAGAAAACTAAGTGCCTGAGTTTTTCAGACTTGGAGTCCCAAGCAAGGCAGCAGAAACAATGATTGTTCTAGCTGTTTCCCTATAGTGTTCTGAGTGGTTCTAAGACAGTGATAGGAAGGCAGGACTCCCCTGGCATGTAATTAGGATCACAAATGGGATTAATGTGAAGGGAGATGTCTATGCTGTTTGTTGGAAGAACTAGTCTTTCTTTACTTCACCTGCTATGGCTTTAAGATTATCCTCAGATAATATGCCTGATGCATGAGACCCTTGAGTGTTCAACAGTTCATGAGTTGGAAAACAATGTAACCTGGTTTTTGTTTTTGTTTTGGTGCCGGGGATCAAACTCAGGTCCTTCCGCTTGCGAGGCAGGTGGTGGAACCATTGAGCTAAATCCCTGGCCCCTAATGTAACCTGGTTTTAAAAGGTACATATTGACTTCTGTGTTATTGAATCACTAACTTTAAGTTATTTGAATGTGTTATCCTTGGCAAATTTCAAGCTTCAACTCTTCCTGTCACTCCTAAGTGCATCAAAATGTAAATGAATATGGTATTTGGTCTAATCAAGAATCACAGATAGGTGTGTTCCCTTGAAACAGATCTGACAATTTGAAATATAGTGTATAGACATTTGCTTTGTACCTATCAAATGATCCACGAGTCAGTCAGCCAACACCTGTGCATCAACAAATATGACCCTGTCCTGTAAGGTTCTTAAAATTCACAGCTCTTCTAGGGCATTTGAAATAGTGTTTTGTCTACAAAACAAAAAATGTTTTGTCTACAAAAATTGAAAATACACAGAGAAAAAGCACACCTCTCATGCATTCCAAGGACCACTGGATTTTGTGAGTCACTGCTTTCCTGTTGGCCAGGATAGACAGCTGACTGATGGGGGTTATCCCACAGATGACTGCTGCATAACTCTTGTTGGTTTTGTAAAGAGCATTGGATGGAGAGTCAGGAAATCTGGGGTGTAGTCCCAGATCTGCTGCCACTAACTACACATGCAAAGTTAGGACAGATGTTATATCCTTTTTGCACTCAGTGTCCATATTTGTAAAACAAGAAAACACAACTAGACATTTTCTTTAAGTTTTTTCACTTTTTAGAATGGATATCTTACCAACTCGGCATGACCATGAAATCAACTCAACATTCCCATTCTAATGAAACTCTATAGATGGTAAGTCATAATTTTGGTCCCATTAGATTTTTACACAGGAGTCTGTCTCACCCTGTCTTAGTTTCATCTTCTTTTTCTTATCTTTATATCTTCTGTGTTGCAATTTTCTCATTCTATTAAGTTTTTAGTTTAATTGACCACTTATACATTTTGCATATTTTCTGGAATTTCATTTTTGTTAGACATTCTGTTCTGGATTTATTATTAGGGAGCTTCTGGTTCATTCTAGGGTTGAATCTGGCCAAGTGGCAATGGCAGAACATTGTTCAATATATGAGATGGGCTTCTCAACCGCCACTTTCTCTGTGAGTAGACCAGGAGGCTTTCTTATTTGGTGGTGACATTTCCCCAAATAATGCACATTTATATGTGCATAATAGATTATTAGTTATGATTTTGATATAAGGGGAGGAGATGTAACTCCCAAACCTACTAGATATCCTAAATGTGAGTTCGTGTTCTCTAAAATCGAAGAATGAATTCTAGGAACCACAGAGGTTAAGAGTAGGAAAAATTTATTGGGAGAAACAAAGCTTCTGCCTAAGAGAGACAGAAGGGGGACCGGAAAGTGGGTTGCCTTACTACAGCAAAGCCATGTGGTGAGGCGGGTTCAAAGTGGACAAAACTATAAGACCCAATGGAAATTTACAAGGTGGGTAGGAAGGTGGGGCAAAACCATGACCAACCAGTAAGATAGTCACCCAGGTAATATTGATTAAATAGGGGTCAAATGGGGGAGCAAGTCACATAGCAAGGGTACAAGGATTTTCAGTAAGGGTGGGTCAGGGATATATCCTGGAGAGGCTGGGTTAAGACTTTGGCCCCCTACCCAGGTGACTAACACCTATTTAGAATATCAATCACTGCTATACATCCTACATGGGTGTGGTAGTTTCTCTTCTTTTACAATGCTAGCCTTCAGTGAATGTGTCTTCACTGTCCTCCATGTTGGCTTCTGGTGGGCTGGCCCTGTCCAACTGCCTACAAGATATCTAATTAACTTACCTATCTGCAATAATTTTACTTCGTGCTATTTTATCCTTCTATTTTCTAGATCATGAATTTCTCAAATTGAGAAGTCAAAAAGACTTGAGCTCCTTGAAAGCTGGAAATTCTTTGTGGCTCGAATCACTAGCATAGTGCTAATTGCACTAAAATACATTTGTTGATTTGTTTCCATCTTGATTTAATGTGAGCTTCACATCTTTAAAACCCATGATTAAATTTACTGTGATTATTTTTTGTGCCCAAAGTATTATAGACATCTATAAAAAATGATAAAAGGTAAATTTTGGGGATATTTCTTTTAGAACTCAGTTATGGTTCTTAAATTTTGAAAGGGATGTCAGAATTAGTGGTTTTACACATAAATTAAGAATTTTATACTGTGTTAGTATTGTAGATAGGTAAGTTAATTAGATATCTTGTAGGCATTAGATAGGGCCTCCCTTAAGGTGCCAGCCCTCAAGGCCCCAGTCCTCAAGGTGCCAGCCCTCCAGGAGCCAACACTGGAAGGAGCCAACATGGAAAAGAATTGAGGCACATTCACTGGTTAGTATTATAAAAAGAAGAAGCACTACTTCCCCTAGAGATAGATAGCAGTGATTGATATTCTAAATGGGAAATTTCTTGTATGTGACTTGTTTTCCCATTTGATTCCCATTTAATCAATATTACCTGGGTGTCTGTATTTGTAATCTTACTGATTGGTCCTGGTTTTGCCGCACCTAATGCCCAACTTGTAAATTTTCACTGGGTCTTATAGTTTTGCCCAATTTGTACTTGCCTCACCACATGGCTTTGCTGTATAAACATCTTTGAAAAGTGGGGTGAATGGGCAACCCACTTTCCAGTAACCCTTCTGTCTCTCTTAGACAGAAGCTTTCTTTCTCTCAATAAATTTTTCCTGCTCTTAACCTCTGTTGTTCCTAGAATTCATTCTTCAATTTTATAGAACATGAACTGGCGTTTCAGATACCTAGCAGGTTTGGGAGTTACATCTCTTCCCCTATTCCGTTAGTGTAGGCAAGAGCTGGGCTCTTATGAGGGCAGTGAGTTAACCTATTACAGTGGGCATTTGATTGAGGTGAGCTTCTGATTCTCTGTTATTCCCTCTGAATAATAATGATGCCCTGTAGGACTCTAGAGCTGTGAAATATTAACAGGTGTTATGAAGAAAAATATTTGATGCCATTTATGTTCCCCAAATTCTGCATTATTAAAATTAAACAGATTTTTTAAGTAGTAGGACTATGCCAAATTTGAATGGCTCATGTGCATTTCCAATTCCTGAAAAGTGGATTTTATACTTAGTTTTTTTCTAAGGTTATTTGACTAAAAACTAACTCCATGCTCTGCCCATTCTCTAAGGAACTTTTCAAAGAAGAAGTCCTCTACATGCTCTAAATTGTGAAACTGCCCCCCAAATTGCCACAAATACCAACATTACCACTCCTTCTTGAATACAAATAGTGCTTGAGGCTTTTCAAAGAATTTCCATGTGTATTATCTCACTTCACTTTCATTAACTATGACTAGTAGAGCACATGTATTATTTTTCACCTTGTAGATGAAAAAGAGTCATATTAATACATAATAGCGACTTTAGTGTGTTAGAGAATTACTGAGTCCCACATACATAAAAAGACCAGATACACAGATGGAGAATCCTTGTAATTATAAAGAGTAGAATTTTTCTCCATTTTGCATTTTGCAAACAAAATTTTCATCATTTCAGATCTGTCCCAGGTAGAGGGAGATATACTTCAGATGGTTTAACTCAGTTTCAATGTGTCAATGCATTTGCCTGATAAAACAGATCAGCTCAATGTTTAGTCATAGGGGAATGACGGAAAATAAGTCCTTATTGCAAAGAATTTTATACAGATTTGTTAGAAATTCTGATATAGGGAATGCTGTAGAGGATCATTTGGAAACTTTCCTCTATTCCTAATTTGTATATGGAAATTAAATACAGTAATACTTCAGTTCACAAATGCTTCTGTTTGCAAACAATTCAGTTCATAAACAACAGCATTCAATAAAGTTTTGTTTCAATTCACAAACTCTGCATCGGGTGACAAACATGACCATGGCCATCTTCTTCACACAAACACATACAGCCATCTTCCTCCAAATTGTAAAACAAATTAAATCTGTAAACTGAGGCACCACTGTAAGTGGTATCAAAGAGAGTCATTTCATGATTTTCCTGATAGTACAGATTTATATATACAGCATTAAACTTACAAATAAAAAAGAGTAAAACAGTAGGTAATAGAATTTGAGTTTTCGGGCCGGGGATTTAACTCAGTGGTTGCGCTGCCTACCCTGCAAGCGCGCAAGGACCCGAGTTTAATTGCCCGGCACCGCCCCCCCCCCCCAAGAAAGAGTGTACTAGATATTTAAAAAAAAGAGAATTTGAGTTTTCAACTTTAATTATTGACCTTTAAGCAATTGCAGGCACTAAGCAATTATAAATGCATTATAGTAGCTATCCTGACACCAAGAATAAACAATACACTATGGCAGGAAGCTGAAGTGCCAAACCAGGAATGGAAGCTCTGACATTTTACAGATCTCTTCTGTCCTGTGGTGGGAGAATCAAGGTCAGCTTGGCTGGGATACTCATCTAATAAGCAGTGCCAGGAAGTCAGCCACAGGTGCTCTTGGGACACTGAACTATTCAGAACTCAAGAGATATAGCTAGAAGAATCAGGTTGTCACTTTGTTTGTTAAGGAAATTAGATTGTCAAATATCTATCTTTTTGCCCATCCACCTTCAGTGCCTACAATAATGCCTTCGGCATAGAGTCACGTTTGATAAACATTTATAGAAAAATATGGATAGATGAATAAAGTGATAGAGATATCAAGAATGATAGGGACAATCTGGATGGAAATCAGAATGTGGTGTTAAAAGAGAGGACATCAAAAATGAAGAGATAAAAATCACATAGGTCCAGATTGTGATTGGATTAAAAATGATATAATGGTTGAAAACAGAAAAAGAAGAAAACCAAGAATGCTCAGAGTAGGATCTAACCATCCTTGTTAAATAATAGATAGTGGATTCAGATACACACTGTCATGATTGCATGTCATAGGTATTGTATATTAGCATATTCTTGTTAAGTTATCCATAGTTCTTGACCCCTCTGTATAAAACAATCTATTATGCAAACATCTTTAGATATGGGCAATGAAGTAGAAAAATCCAATGGAGATTTCAAATCTGGTTTCTTCTCCTATCTGGATAGATACTCAGTAAACATGCATGTTTAGGTGACAGGGAAAGATAGTATAAATTTTAAATTTAACCAAAGACAGTCTTCATTAGTATGATACTCAACATGGAGATTTAAAGAACTGATAATTCAAGCAGCAAGCCAAACTGATTCTTTCTGGTCCTTATTTGTCATTATCTGTCAGGTCTGAAATTGGAGCTTCAAGAAGCAAGAGGTTTAAGGCTTGTCATTCTCATCGACTTTCACGTTAGTGAAAAGAAACCATTAGTAGTGGTTAAAACTCTGGCTTTGATTTTTGCCATGAGTCTGATCTAAGCAAATTCAATGTATGGAAGTTTACCCATTATTTAAATTTTGGTTTAAAGCATATTGGTAATGGAGAATGAATGGCTTGGTTGTCCAGAGATGAGAATATAAATGTCTGCTTTATCATGGGACCGACTGTGCACACACTTCACTTGTCACCATCTCATTAAATCAATTTCCAAAAAGGAATTGCCAGACTTCTTGGAACGGACATCTATCATCCCTATATAGGGATCATTATACTGAATAAATGCTGCCTTTTGCACTCATCTGTGCTTTGTGTTCACAGGGTGGAGTTACTCAGTAATATAAATAAGTCACAAAGTCCTAGACAAAAAGTTCTTTGGATTGGTGAATAATATAAGTTTTATTTTATATGTGTTTGCTACTTTCATATGAGTTTTTGTTTATGCTTTGGATTACAGCCATTGCCACCACTGTGTAAAAGCCAGAAGGAAATTTAATCAGGTGTTGCTTGTAGGGATAGTGATTTATTTTACTTTTAAGTTTTTACTATACTTTACTAAGTCAGTTGACATAGATAAAGCATATCTCCCCTTCACTCATCAAAAGCATAACCTTTTATAGATAAAAACTTATTAAAATGATCCTATTTGTACATAGGCTCATAATTTTTTTTTTCAAAAATAATGTGCCTGGGTTTTGGTTTCCTAAAAAAAATACGGCCAATAATACTTTTCTAAACATAGGATTAATATAATTTCTTACATTTCTCTAGCTTACAGCTATTTTCCAACATATTTGCACCTCATCTTTGTAAAATAAATTAAATTCTGAAAAACAGTGACACTTTTAGAGTGCAGTTACAAAGACATTTCATCCAATCCTCTTTCATGTTTTTTTAAATATCTGGCTTTGTACCTCTCCTAGCTGCTAGCTGCTTTATAGGGTATTGAAGTTTAAAAAAAATTTCCTCCTTTCTCTGCCTTTCTGTATCCTGACTGTTGTCAAACCATGCTTATTTAGTTGATGTTATGGTTTGTGTTTAGATGTCCCCCCCAAAGCCTTATGTAGATGAGGTGGGAGTTTCTTTTTCAGAGGTAGTTGAGTCTGGAATGTCTGATGCTGGAGTTAAGGGTATGTGATTACTAAACCACTACCTGTGAGTGATTAGTTTGGCACCACCTTAATCCTTGAAGTCTGAATAAGATAAAAGGGGCAGAAAGATGCTGCTAAACTCCCTTGTTGCCTTTGCTACTGTGTGGGTGCCATGTTGTTTCTCCTCTGCGATGCCTGTTTGCCATCCCAGCCTCAGAGCCAGCTGATTATGGACTGAATGCTCTACAAACTGTAAGCCAAATAAATCCCTTCCCCTCCAACTATGGGTGTCGAGTATTTTGTCTCAGCAATGAGACAAAAGTAACTAACACAGTCAACATCTCACTAATCCATCCATTGTCTGCATTTATTCATGCAAAAGGATAATCTCAGAGCATTTTATGGACAATGACGACTATCTGCAATATTCCATGCCCTTTCGCTGGCAAGGTTCAAGTCCAATTGTTTCTCATTTAGGCCCCTGAGTTTGCCCTTTATAGGCCTACAACAGCTGCTGTACATAGGCTTGACCTTTTGAAGTTCCAAATACATTAGGATGGAGCCATTCTCCTGTCCTTGGTACTTTAACTGTATTCCTTGTTCTTAATACTTGACTATAGTAGTAGGAAAAATATGGTCCCCAAATATGGCCATGTTCTCATCGTGGGCCCTACTAATGTTTCTTTATGTGGCAAAGAGATTTTATCGATGTGATTGAATTATGGATCTTACAATAAGGAGATTATCTAAATGGACATAATTTAATCACCGTGAGTCCTCAAAAATGAGGCATCTTTTCTAGCCATTGTCAGAAGAAGAGATCTGATAAATGAAGGTCAGATAGGTGCTGCCTTTCTCACTGTGATGATGGAGAAATGGAGGCTTCATGAGCTAAGTAATGGAGACAGCCTCTAGAATTTGGAAAAGTCAAGGAGATATCATTCCCTAGAGACTCTGGGAGGCATTAGCCTACTACATTAGCTGATGTATTAAATTTAGCCAGTGATGCATGTCAGACTGCCAATTTATGAATATGTAAGATAGTAAACATATTGTTTTAACCTACTAAATTTGTGGTTTGCTGCAGTAGTACTATAAAACTAACACAACTTCTCACCAAGCCAGAAGCTTTTGGTACTTTAACTGGCTTTTGGTATCTTCTGTCTTTTCCCTTTAGTTTGACCTAAGTCATGTACCTTCAATCTCATCCTTTGGATCTTAATATTAAGACATCATCAATACTGTAGTGCCTAATACTGAGCATTCTAGTGCCTTTAGTTTCCTTTTTGGTGAAATTTTATGGGATTGATGATCTGAACTATTTTTCCAATCTGCAGTATTTTTCTTTTTTAACATATCTTCTATCAATATATCTTCTAGACTGTCTGGATTTCAGAGATTTTTATTATCTGTCCCAAACTACGTATCTGAACCTTCAATTACTTGTGGTCAAGGATATTCCAGTTAAATTATATGTCTCATCATTTCCACATACAACTTATACTTGAATTAGTAAGGGAAGGCTAGTTTATGCTGTAGAAACAAAACAAACCTCACAAGTTGAGTTGTGGCTTATGAAATATTCACGGGGATCAGTGGGACGATCCTGATGGAGCAGTTACCATCTTTTTTTTTTTTTTTAGTACTGGGGATTGAACTTGGGACCTTGCGCTTGTGAGGCAGGTGGTGGAACCCCTGAGCTAAAGCTCCGGCCCAGCAGTTACCATTTTAGTAGTCGCTGATCATTGTGCAAGGGGAAGGAGAGATATGCATGAGATCAGGAATTGTGCTTGACCCACAAGTAACATTTTTTCCTCTCAGTTTTCAACCCATTGTTCCATGGCTCAACCCAAGGGAACCATGGAGTATAAGTGTATCATTACATGGAAAATAGCCATTGTTACTGGGGAGAAACTTCTCATCTATCAAGTCTTTCCACAGGTGTATGCTCCTCTTTAAAAAAAAAAGTTTGTTGGTCAGCATCTTGTCATGAAACAGTAAATTGATTCATTTTACTGTGTCCTCATCTGATCTCTCCAATAGATGATGAGCATTTTGAGGGGAAAAATAAATTTGTTTGCTAAATCACTACAAATCATGCAAGCACCTTTTACTGAATGCAAAGGTCAGTATTTTCAGAACTCTAATGATGAGCTAGACTTCTTTTAGGACTTCAGTGTCCACAATAGGTAGGCAGGAAAGCTGTATATAAACAATGATTTCCTTCAAAATCCCTCCTGGGACACTATAGGTGCTAATAGTCCATTTCACTTTGTATCAGGTGCTATATAGCATTCTTTAAAAAATTGTTCTGTAAATACATGTATTCTGGACACCTTTTACTGTTTTATGCATATTTCCTTTTTGTATTTTTCTTGAGATGTAATCCATATACCACAAATTAATTCTTTCAGATACACAATTCAATGATTTTTAGTATATTCACAAAGTTTTGTCACCAGCTAATTCCATAACATTTCATAACTCCTCAAAGAAATGAATGCCATGTTCATTAGCAGTCCCTTCTCTTTCCTCTAGCTCTGAAACCACTAATCTACTTTCCACCCTTATGGCTCTGTCCTGGACATTGCCACAAATACCAACATTACCACTCTCTGGACATTCTATATAATGGAATAGTATGTTATGTGGCTTTAAAAAAATCTGGCTTCCTTCATCTAGCATGTTTTTTTTTTTTTTTTTTTGGTACTGGGGATCGAACTTGGGTCCTTGCACTTGCACCAGGTGGCTAAACCACTGAGCTAAATCCCCGACCCTGTTCTTGTTTTTTTGGTACTGGGGATTGAACTAGGGACCTTGCACTTGCAAGGCAGGTGCTGGAACCACTGAGCTAAATCCCCGGCCCAATCTAGAATGTTTTTAAAATTCATCTATGTCATTGTATTGTAGATAGGTAAGTTAATTACATATCTTGTAGGCAGTTAGACAGGGCCTTCCTTAAGGTGCCAGCCCTCCAGGAGCCAATACAGCTAGGAGCCAACATGGAGGACAGTGAAGACACATTCACTGAAGACCAGAAGTGTTGTAATAGGAGAGAAATTAACACACCCATGTAGGATGAATAGCAGTGATTGACATTCTAACCAGGTATCAGTCACCTGGGTAGAAGGCCAAGGTCTCTCCAGGAAATATCCCTGACCCACCTTTACTGAAAATCCTTGTACCCTTGCTATGTGACTTGCTCCCCCATTTGACCCCCATTTAATCAATATTACCTGGGTGACTACTTATCTTACTGGTTGGTCATGGTTTTGCCCCACCTCCTGCCCACCTTGTAAATTTCCATAGCCTTATAGTTTTATCCACTTTGTACCTGCCTCACCACATGGTTTTGCTGTATAAAACATCTTTGAAAAGTGGGGTGAGTGGGAAACCCACTTTCCAGGCCCCCTTGTGTCTCTCTTAGGCAGAAGCTTTCTTTCTCCCGATAAATTTTTCCTACTCTTAACCTCTGTTGTTCCTAGAATTCATTCTTCCATTTTAGAGAATAGGAACTCGTGTTTTGGATATCTAGCAGGTTTGGGAGTTATATCTCTTCCCCCTATATCAGTTGCTTGTATCAGTACTTCATATGTTTTTCTTGCCAAGTAATATTCTACCATATGAATATATCATATTTTATTTATCCATTCATGAGTTGATGGACATTTTAGTTGTTTTAACTTTTTGCCTATTATTTAACTATTTGCCTTTTTGAACCTTCATACATAATGCAAATTATGCATGGTCCTGTGCTTTTATTTATCTTGGGTATATCCCTGGAGAGGAATTTCTGGGTCATATGGTACCTCTATGTTAACTGAGAAACTGTCACACTGCCACAGTTTCCCAAAGTGGCTTCACCATTTACATTCTCATCAGTAACATAAGAATGCTCTAATTTCTCAAAATTGTTGTTGTTTTCCATATTTTTATTATAACCTTATTATCTTACGGATTATAGCCACCTCTCAATTTGCATTTCCTTGATACTAGTGATAATGAACATCTTTTCTTTCTTTCCTTCTTTCTTTCTTTCATCTTTCTTTTTTTTTTTTGTACTAGGGATTGAACTCAGAATCTTGTGCTTGGGAGGCAGGCAGTGGCACCATTGAGCTAAATCCCTGGCCCTAGTGGACATCTTTTCTTGTGCTATTGGTATTTTGTATATTTTTTCCCCTTGGTGAAATGTCTATTCAAATCTGTTTTGTTTTCCCTCTTATTTTAAATTTTGCTTCCTTTTATTATTACTGCTAGACTGTCTGATTATCCCAAGGGGATGCCCAATGTGAACTGAGTACATTATCAATTCCTTAATCACACATTGTTAAAACTAAGAACACTGAACTCTGAGCCTGAGATCCAGGGTTTAGTGCTGGACCCACTACACCTGGTCTGCCTGTGAAACCTGCAAACTTCAGCCTCTCCATCCATTTTAATTAAGATTTCTCCTTCTCAGTTCATGAAAATGTGCTGAGCACTGCCAATGGATCAGATGTGGTGCAAGGTTCTGGGAAATACTGAATAAGTCTTGGTTTCTCAGCCAAGGAAAGAGAAACAAATACTGTGGAAACTCCAACAAAGGAGCAACTTGTTATACCCAAAGCCATTTGAAGAGGCTTCAGGAAAGAGAGTCTTTGAAGTGCCTTTTGTTAAAATTCTCCAAACTTATGATCTTCTTCCATTTCAGTGTGCAGAATTTATTGTGTTACGCAAAGGGAGAGATTATACAGCTCATTAAGATATGAAGCCCTGAAGTTATCTATACTGATTGGGCTCACTATGAAAATGTTGACTAATAAAGTACTCCTCAACTTTTGACCCTACGAGGTGTCAACAGGCTTTATTTGTCTTTGTACCTCAGTCCCTAATGTATGCTGGATAAATGAATAATTTTAGACAGAAGGGGGAATTACAGAGTACATTTTGGAGACCTCAGCTGTAATCTTTCCTTTCACATTTGAACCCCAGCAAGAATATCCACTTTTAATATCCATGTTAATCCATAACAGGAAAAAAACCCCTCCATCTTCTTTATGGAAAGTTGTATAATGTTCCCAGTTAGGAGCATGTACCTGGTCCCAAATGTCTTTACACATCCAATCAAATTGATTACAAATATGTTCCTTTACTTCCAATATTGATTATATAGTACTTTGAAATTCAGGATTTGCAGAATTCTATATATGGGCAGGAAATATGAAATCATTTAAAATTATAGCCCTTCATTTTATTGAAGAGAAACTGAACACCAGGGATGGCAAGTGCTCTTGGTAAATAAATGTAAGTTCAGACCAAGCATATGATCTTTCCTCTTCCATATCCAGTTTAATCTCTTAAAAATATTCAACAAGTTAAAACAAAAGAAGTGGTATGAACAAAAAGAAATATATAGCATCTTTTAAATTATATACATTAAATTTAAATAGGCAAGGGAATATTTTGACTTGATAACATTCTTTGATAGATTTCAAAGATCAGTGGGTAGGTACTAAGGTATAGTTAGGAAGGACTAAGAAACTGTGGTGTGGTATTGCATGGTAGGATGATGGTAGATTACAAAAATGTGCTGTATATTTTATTTATTTATTATTTATTATTTATTTTTTTCGGTACTGGGAATCGAACTCAGGTCCTTGGCTTGAGAGGCAGGCGGCAGAACCACTGAGCTAAATCCCCAGCCCTGTGCTGTATATTTAAAAAAGCTAGAGGAAAGTATTTTGAAAGTTTAACCATAAGAAATGATACATGTTTGAGGATACATGTTCAACATGATTTCAGTATTACACAGTGTACACATTTATGGAAAAATGACAAGGTACTCCATAAATATATATAACTTTTATGGTTTATGTAATAATTAAAACAATTAATTAATAATTAATTTAATTAAAACTTCTTCCTAAGACTAATTGTATAAATCATCTTGGGCTGACATAATAAAATACCATAGTTTGGGTGGCTCAAACAATAGAAATTTATTTCAGGAGATTTTAAGTCTGAGATCTGAGTGCCAGTATAGTCAGGTTCTGTCACTGTTTTTTTTTTTTTTTGGTGTCAGGAATCGAACTAGGGACCTTGTGCTTGCAAGGTAGGCACCAGAACCACTGAGCTAAATCCCCGGTCCCTGTGACTGTTTTGTTGTGTCCTCACATGATGCATGGTGAATGGAGGGAGGTAGAAGGATGGTAAGTGCACTACTAATGAGTTGATTCTTTAGTTTAACATTTTCCTTTCTCTCTTCTTCCCATTCTTTCTGCTTGACTCAAAAGGAGTATTGAGAGTGAGACATTTTAAGCAAAATATTTTGGAATAATTTCTCTTCTTTTTCTTGAGAAATAGGGTATGAGTAACAATAAAAATAGAATACATATTACTGTTCCCTAACCAAGTTTAAATATTATTTCCAATCACCCCTCAGGGCTTCTATTTGAACTGCTAACATGGAAAAGACTGTAAAATTTACAGCAGGACTAAGTGAGCCTTAGATCTGTTATTATTCAAAGTGCTCAAGCAGAATCTGCTTTGAGTGAATATCTGTTAGAGATACGATAGTGGAAATTCCAGCATCGAATGAAAGAGATAACCTCAGAGATTACATCCAATTTCAAGATATTATGGTTCTCAGCAGAACATTATATGGATCTGAG
Organism: Heterocephalus glaber; assembly: GCF_000247695.1. The sequence goes on along the minus strand of NW_004624789.1, from coordinate 12,944,756 downwards.
TTTTATCTTCTTTCTATTCAACGCCCTTGATGGAGGTGCTAACAAGCAATGAAAAGCCCCCAGTGCAAGTAGCAGGAGGGTATATGGACCACAGCCAGGTTTCTGGAAAATTCATTATGAAAACTGAGAGTTGGCTGCATTTTTAGTGATGATCAATAAGTAATAATGATTTTTGAGTATTAATATGCTAGCAGTGAAAGAAAAGATGTTACTGCTACCTAATGAGCATACAGTAGACAAAATAAGAATAACAGAGAAACAGCTACTTACGGAAGAGAGCTTTATATAACAAATTTTGCAACAATGTTTTAAAATTTATTTTATTTATTCAATGTTTTTAATGTTTATTAGTACATTTATCATGAGGAATTGGTACATCTTAATTCTTCTTCTTCCCTTTTCCCTCCTTTAATTTCCCTTTCCTCTCCCCTCCCTCCATCTTTAGTGCCCCTGATGTAAAGAGAATATAAGGAACATTAACTACCATCTTGGAAATGAATATTATAGCTTACCATCTCAAATGGGATGTGTGTATTATTTTATGAGTCTCTGAACTCATTTCTCCAATATAACAATATTGGAGAAACATTTCTGCTCCCAGGCATCTAGCACAATATTTAGCATGTAGAAGCGATATGGTACATGTTGATTAAATGAATTAATGTCTATATCTGAATTTATAGGTACTCATTTTCTTTATTTTAATTTTATTTTATTATTTTTTGTGTATTTTAAGAGTGATATTGAGTTAGAATAGATGGCAATACCTGCACATATTTAAAGTATACAATTTAGTAAGTTTGGAAAACACCATAATCATGATAATGAACATATACACTATCCCTCAAAGTTTCCCCATTCTCCTTTTCTTGCCCTTGACCACATACTTTCTCTGGAAGCAACTACTAATCTTCCTAGCGTTAACAATGAGTTTTCACTTTCCAACGTGTCATATAAAAGTAATCTTACTGTTTATACCCTTTTATGTATGCCTACTTTTACTTTACTTTTTTAAAAAAGATTTGTTCATGTCTTTCTTTTGTTGCATGTATCAATAGTTGATTCCTTTTTAAAAAAATGTTCACTAGTTATTATTTCTGAGTAACACTCCATGGTTTTCTGTGTTAGTCAGCTTTCTTTTACTGTAACAAATACTCAAGATTAAAAAACTAATAAAAGGGAAAGTTTTATTTTGGCTCACAGTTTTGGAGGTTTTGGTTTATGAATGATTTTCTCCATTTCATGGCAGCACATCATGGTGGGAACACATGATGGGGCAAACTGTTCACCTCATGATGGCCAGGAATCAATAAAGGGTAAGAAGAGGAGACCAGCATCCCACAGTCCCCTTCAAGGACATGTCCTTAATGACCTAAAACTTCCTAATATGCCCCATCTCTTAAAGAATGCTTAGCTTGGAACCAAGCATTTGGGCCTTTGGGGCACTTTTCAAATCCAAAGAATAGCACAGTTTGTTCATTCTTTTTACTGTTGATAATTTATTTCCAGTGTTTGGCTATTATGAGTTTAGCTGCTACAAGCACTAAAGCATAAGTCTCTGTATAGACATATACTTTCTTTTCACTTGAATAAATACTTAGAAGTAGAATGGCTGGACTAATTGTTTTATGTTTAAATATGGTACATTTTTAATTTTTAAAGAAATTGCAAAACAGTTTTCAAAACTGAGTTTAATTTTTTACCAGTGCTCTATAGGCATTCCAATTTATCAGTGTCTTAGTCGCTTTCCTCCTTGCTGGAACAAAATATCTGACTCTCACAACTTAAAGGAGTAGAGGTTTACTTTTGCTCATCTTTTTAGAAGTTTCAGTCTTTGCACGGTTGGCAGCATGATGGAAAGGCCTGCGTGGAAGAAAGATGCTCATGTCATGATGGTAAGAAGCAGAGAGAGTGATGGGAGGAGCTGAGAAGAGAGATATAGCCTTTCAGGTGTTCCCAGTGATGTACTTCTTTGAGTCAGACCCCATCTTCTAATAGCAGGTCAGGTGTAATGCCTTCATAATCTGGTCACCTTCCAAAAGCTCTGCCTAAGAACATATGAGGGGGCCATCTAGATATAAACTGTAACACTCAGCATTATCACCAATACTTAGCACAGTATTAACAATCTTTTGAATTGTAGCCCATTATGATAGTTATGTAGTGGTATCTCAGTTTGGTTTTATCTTCAGTTATGTAGTGACTAATTATGTTAAGCATCTTTTCATGTGTTCATTTGTCATTCATATATCTTTTTTGGCTAAGTGATTGTGCAAATCTGTTTTTTAAAGTTAGCTATTTATTTCTATTTTATCCTGTAGAGATTTTTTTGGCATCTGTTCTATCTCCTATTTGCTTTACGAGGTTGGTCATATATCCATCAGTATTCTTTTCCCAAATGCTGAGCATTTTTTAATGTATTAATTATTTTTTCCCTTGGGACCTTTCTTCTTCAGATACCTGTCTTTCTTCTCCATTCTAGACTCTTATTACTCTTTAAGACTTTTGTATAGATGTTTTCCTGGGTTCTACCTTCATATTTGTTTTCCTGCATTAAATGTTCTTTGTCTTAATCTTGTAATTTCCTCTTTAATTGGAGTGTATTCCCCTAGGAGCGTCCTAATAAAGAATGAAAAAAGGCAATTCACATAACTGAGTGCCATGTTTGGAAGGTCTATCTTATTCAGATTTATTAATCTCTACTAGAATACCAAGTGGAAACAATTTTATTAATGAGATAAAGCAAGTTCAGTATAATTATATATTTCATTAAATTCTCAGTAGATTTTTTCAGTTCATTATTATTTTCTTAAAATATTTAGCTCGTATTTCTCGACTTACAACAAATGTGTGTATACATTGCATATATGTCTACATGATATATATTATAGTGACATAATGTTTAATACCCCCAAATCTACTTGGAATTACTGGAGTATGTTGTATTAGTTACTTGTGGACAAATGCATGCTGCACTGTATTGTATATGCTTGTGTACACCTTACCATGCCCATAGAGATGAAGTTAAGAGTTATGCTTTGTATATTCTTATATTCCCCTAGAGTTTCTTACTGTTTAGTATATGGTGGATATGCAACTGGGTATTGGTTTAAAACAAAACAAAACAAAACAGAAAACACAAAATTTTGCTTAAAAATTTTCTTTTTATCACCAAGGACTTTCAAATTAGTTGTGGTATCTTTGTTTTTAATCTCCGACAGGCAAATAAAAATTTACCCTTGAGTCCTTGAGTCTTCAAATACATTCTTGTTGCACATAAAATTGAATCAGGGATTGTACCATAGCTTGTTTAAGTACCAGGTACTCCTGGTACAACTGATTCATAGTTGTTCATTTTCACATTGCAGAGATGCACAGTATTTAAGTTCTTCCTCTCACATCTGGAGAACTCTTTTTAGGGTCAATGAGAATTACAAGCTTTTATCACACTGGAGAGGACATGTAAGACTTTATTTTGTGGTTATTTTTTTTCATTGCCAGAGGAAAAGATTAGTAGTTAGGTGATGCACAAATAGTGTTAAGAATTCACATAATCAAATACATCTTCACAGTTAGAAGGTAATTTAAAAGTCACTTGTTGAACACTTCCTCCCCCCGCATCCCTTTTACATCTAAGAGAACTTAGGCTTACTGACTTTAAACTACTTAATGAAATACAGTTACTAGTAAATGTCATGTCAGTGCAAGCAGAATTTAAGAATCTGATGAGAAGTTCTCCAACATACAAAAGTTATTTAACAATCCAGTTCTAATGAATTTTCATTGTTCTCAATATTTTAAAACCTTAGTTAACTGGAATATTAGAAATCAGTGTTGTCTTAATCAGCTTTTGCTGAAAATGAAGGGATTAAGGTTTTAGTATTGATAATTAATCTAACATGCACCAATAGCTGCTTTTACTTTACTCTGACTCAGGTTGTGAGGCCATTTTAATTTTTAATCAGTGAATACAAAACTATCATTGATCCAGAAAAATTAGTCAGAAATTCTGGAATTGAATACGTAAAATGCAAGCAATCATTTTATATGTGTATTGACCCCAGGGCATCTAGATGGAGATATTTTTAGATACAATTTCTTAGGTAAGTTTGATTTAGTGAATTTTAATTGTTCTGACAAAAAGTTCAACAGGTCAAAAATGTATGGATTGGGCCTGGGATTTAGCTCAGTGGTTCTGGCGCCTGCCTTGCAAGCTCAAGGTCCTGAGTTTGATCCCCAGTACCAAAAAAAAAAATGTATGGATCATTTGAAAGGAAGAATTAAACAGGTTCTACTAATTTAAAAGCTGTTATAAATCTTAATGAATGACTTTTGATGATGGTGGTATCTCAAAGGGTTTTATCCATAGCCTGACATTCTTTAAGACTCAATCCATATATTTTCCATTTGTCATGATGATTCTTGTTCTCAAACATTAAAAATAAGAGATTTTACTGGATAGTTAGACAGTGCTCATTTGTATCAAGTAGTACACAGATCAAGTCTGGGAAGAGCACCTATATGTCTTGGGTTAAAGCGAATAAGACAAGGGGTCTACAGTGACTCAGGCCAGAGAATTGAGAAACCATGTAGAATGCAAAGGTCCAGGTGGCTTCACACAAAAGTGTCAGTAATACAAATGAAGGGTTTGTAGAGCAAGAGGTTAAGGACCTGATTCAAGAAAGCTGAAAAAGTAGTACTTTTCATACCAAGGGAAGAATGAACCTCAAGGCCACCCCCAGAGCCAAGGAGGTGAACCATCCAGGCCAACATATCATGGCCCACAGCACTGAGGAGCAGAAGCACCACCAGTGCCAAGGAGGTGAGTGAGGTGGGCACTAGCAGCTCATCCCCCCACTCTTGTTTGAAATGGGAAGACACATAAACAAGTCTCAAAAACAGACATCCAGATCATCTAAAGCAACCCCAATGGGAAACAAGATGGAACAATCTGATACTCAACAACCTGGACTCCCTGAACTGGCAACAAAAGAGGATCTGGAAAAAATGAAGTCAGAAATAATTTCTCAGATAACAGCAGAGATTGTGCCCATAGTGCAAGACATGGTTCATAAATCTGGAGAGAACACAGATAAAAAAATAGA
>NW_004624789.1:12872119-12896598 GCF_000247695.1 Heterocephalus glaber | reverse complement strand
ATTTTAAGTAATAATATTCTAGAGAGGTTGGAGTTTAGGTTTATTTTATAGACTTTTGAGTTCAACTCAATGTGAACATTGGGCACCAACCAAGAAACACAGGTGAAAATAGAATTTTGAGTATTCATCTAGATCTATTGTGCTTTTTGGAAGAATCACAATAAATCATCTACTTAATGCCCCTCCATTGAATTAATTAGTCAGAAGAACTACTAGAGAACTCCAGGAAACTCTTCTTCAGAGTTCTGCTTATGAATTGTACTTCCCCATCTAGGGTAGTGAGGAAACCACTTCTACTCCCTAGGCCAGAGTTTTCTCATCTGTGACATGAGGATGTTGAGTAAAGTGGTTCTGAGATTTAGGGTTCTATAATTACTTAACAAAAAGGCTTCCATTCTATTTTAAAATATTTGCAGAAATCATGCTATATACTATATATTTGCTCTTCAACTTTACTGTCATATAGACTTTTATGACCTAGATTTATTTGGCATAAAATATTAGCTATCAAATGAAATCTCTTCTTGGGGTGAAGGAAGACCTATGCCCTGGCACATTCTACTATATTGGCTCATGGTTATGAAATCAGTATATGCTTTGCAAGAAGAAAGCACAGCCTGTTGGTATTATTTATATTACATTCACTATAACCACTGAGAAATTTTGAGACTGTTTCCCATTCATATGTCACAGTGATTTAAAAAGTGAAAATTCTTTATATGCAGCCAGAAATACTAATTCTTGTTGTCTTCAAATGCTACAAAAAGGCATCTACACATGTGTCCTTTGGGTTTGTGATAATTCACACACACACACACACACACACACACACACCATATTTCCCACATACGACTTTGAAAAACTCAAGGAATAGTAAAGTAGAAGAAAGTATGTGTGAAATTTATAGTTATGAAGAACATGGACACTGCTATTTAGGCATCAAGTTATAGGATGTCAAATCTGGTTTCTTGTGGAATTAGTGAGAAAGGTTTGAAATATGCCTTTAATGAAAGAGGAAAATCATGCACTATATTCTTCTTTTTACAAGTCATTAGTACCTTTCTAATAGATTTACTTTTTATTTGAAACTATCATGTTGAAGGTTGGGATTTGGGTCATTAACCCTGTCTCATTTTCTGTTAAAGGAATAAGGATTGTAATAGGTTATCCCCAAAGTTGTTAAGCTTACCAGGTTGATGAGTCTGAGATCTTTATAGACAGTTTCCCTTCAAAAAGACATACATTTGTTAAAGGTAGAATAAATATATACATGAACAAATAATTTCCTTTAATGGCTCTCAAACTAGGCAATAGAACTGTATAAAGGTCAGTTTGCATAATTTTATTTGTCTCTTTGATATTGCTATTTATATACTCTTTTCTAATTCTCAATTGATAGGATAATTTTTGAGAGAGAACAATCCTTCAATTTTGGAATTGAAAAAAATGCTGTTTACTGAGAGCATGTTGTTTCCAATGTTGCTGTACAGATTAATCAATAATTTTTGAGCAAAACATCTAGGGATCTTTAGCAGTAGTTGCAAACCAAAGAAACCTCAAAACTCACTCTTTTTTGTTGTTGTTCCAGTCTCTCTCTCTAGGGCAGAGGAGCGCTGGGAAATCCCACCTTCTGCCTGTGATTTCTGTGGTCCTTTTAGTTTTTGCTGGGCTTTTTTTCAAACTGAAAATGCCTGATTAAGTATTTTGTTGATTCTCATTTAATGGGAGGCAGCAGGCATTGGTGACAACTTCACACTAGACTTTGTGCATGCTGCAGCAGATTAGCCAGTAGCTATACTCCTGGTGGGAAAGCTAGAAGGGGAAGGACATGTTATCTGGAGTTCTTTGGTCAATTTCAAGAGAGTTTTGCCTCCAGTATTTTATATTGCAGCATAGTGTTTTCTTTCATCCAGGACAGCCTGGAAGCATCTTGTGAGTATTATTGTTTATTTTCATTTTTATTGGATTTTGAGACATGCCAAACTTTTAAATTTTTTTCCTGGTGAACAGTTGAATGTTTGTGTTTCAGAGTTTCACTGTCAGGATTTTCATGCATCCCCAGCCAAGCTCATTTAGTCCAATTGCCTTTTGATTTCACTCATGCCAATTACAGAGAGTTCCAGCAGTCAATTTCTTATTTTTAAAAGTAGTTAGTTGTTTGTCAAAATTGATCATGCCCAGAGCAGAGTCTTCTAAGGCAGCTCCAGCAAACTAGTATAGGAAAAAGAATTTGGAAAAATGTATTTTGTTGCTGTATTTAATCACTGAATATTGTGAATCAAAGCTCTTCCTTTTCTGCCTCATTTTAAAAATCTGGAATATGGAAACGCAGCCCAATAAAAGGATGGTGTTGTAATAGGCTATAAATTTAAGTAATTATGGGGCCTTGTCAAATCTTTCAAGTTTCTGTTAAAAATGTACATTTGAAATGATACTTAAACAAAAAATATTCAAAGGTTCAACTTGAAAAAGCACCACTTAAATGTATAATAACCATATCCATTATTTTTAAATATCAGAAGCAAATTATTGAAAACATTTCAGAGAAATTTCATTACATTAGCTGGATTAAATGACATATGGATATGTAACATTTTGGCATATTTGTGTATGTAAATTTAAGTATTTTCATTTATTAATTTTAAGGAAGGTATTTTGTAGCTATAATTTCCATTGTTTTGGATTAGTTGAACACATAATAACTATATTGCTCCACTTTTTGATGTTTCTAGTAAAAAATATTTTATCTCTGATATAAATAGAGATATATTAAATTTAGGGCTAGAAATTTGGTCCTTGTGTTATGCAGAATTCTTTGCAGGAGTTATGATATTCTTTCAGCTATTTCTTTGCATATGCTTAGGTTTCATGAGCCTTGCTGCTTCTTGATCTGACCTTTTCATTACCACACTAAACTGTCATTTTCTAGGGCTTATTTGGAACATTTTCAGAGTGAGCATATGGATTTTATAGTAAGTCTTTGTAACAACAGTTTGATGCCTTGTTATATTTTCTCATCATATATATATTGTGCTGGGCCAGGATGAGATTAGGGTGTAATATGGAGAATGTTTTTTAATATCATTTGTGTAAAAATGAATATCTGGAGGAATGCCACTGCAGTCTAGCTATTGACTGGCAGGATATATAACATACACTCCTGGCATAGAGCATAATTTAAAATGATTTAGTAGGAAGAATAAAATATCTTTACTGAAATCCAAGGCGTGATGGAATACTTTTCACAAAAGTTTTCTACGAGTTCAGCAAAGAACATTAATATTTATGCACCTTTTTATGAAATGCATAAACCTTTGTTATATCATTTAATATGGGCTGTTCACAAATAATTTAATAAAATACATGAAACAGACAGTCCTTGTAGTTTAAAGACTGAAGCCAATGAAATTATAATTTTTGTCCCAGAAAACAACTTTGGAATGCTAATTACTAGGAGATCTGTGAGGAACAAGGCAAATACAGATTTGATTTGGTTTTGGTTCATTCATACTCCACCCAGTGCTGGATTCAAGCAATGGAAGGTCTGCCAAGGACTGGATGATGGTTAGGCCAGGAGAATCCAGCTGTTGGTATGGTTAGTGGAACTAGGGCAAGATTCATCAAAGGACCCCTATCAATAGCTCATCTATTCAACATAATCTTTTACATGGTGTTATAGCTTGTGTTTAGATGTCCTCCCAAAGCCTCATGTGGTCATAGGTGGAGCTTTTTCAGAGGTAGTTGAATCCTGAGTGTGTGATTGATTCACAGTGCAATGCTAGGCCCAAGGGCACTAGGATTAAGGGTGTGAGTGCTACCCACCCTAAGTAGTCTGAATAAAATAAAAAGGGCAGAAAGACACTGTTAAGATCCCTTATTGCTTTTGCTACTGTGTGTCTGCTATGAACTGTTGCCCCTTTGCCACCCTGCCTTGGATCCAGGTGATTATGGACTAAAACCTCTACAAACTGTAAACCAAATAAACCTTTCCTCATTTAACTTTGAGTGTTGGGTATTTTGTCTCAGCAACAAGAGAAAAATGACTAAGCCACATGGTGATTTATAATTTATAAATTACTATCACATTCATTTCCCCTTTGAACTTTTGAGACAAAAACCTTTGTCTAAATATGATACATAAAAATATTCATATTTTATAGGTGGGAGAATTCAGGTTTAGAGGAAATAAGAACCTTGCTCAGCATTACAAAGTAATGAGTGGTAACTGGGGTTCAGTTGTAGTCTTTGGGACTCTAAGCTCAGTGCTTGGCCTCTAGAGGCTATAAGTAAAAAGAAGAAGAGAATTAATCTACAAATTGTGGAAACTACTTCTTTGTTGACCTGTGCTTAATAAGACACTGAAGTCCTCTGGGCCATTTTAATCACTGAAATATTCAGATGCTCAAAATTCTCTTTAGTGCTGATACTGATGTGGTCATTTGTATTTTTTGTCTGAGGGATTGAAAAATTCTTCAGTGTTTTAAGTCATTAGTAACTACAGGAGTGCCAGGAAAAGTTCATGGTAGTTTTAAACTATAGAGTACAAGTCTCAGATGAAAGTATGTCCTGTGTATTATCTCTAATGAGGATTATGGTTGCTTAATCAAGGGACAATATAAAAAAAAGAAAAGCAGTTGGCATGGTGAGATTTCTTTAGGCACCTTGCTCTTCCTTCTCTGCTTTTATCACTTTTCTACAAATATTCTGGGCATGAAACAAAAGAGGTAGGTTGAAAATGCTGTTTGTGAAGTAAGAATTGCTTGCAGGATACCTCCTTAAATTTTCATCAGTGCTGCCTTAGCTTTTGAATGATTTAATGTTCTTAAAATAAACCTGACTCTTTCCAATAGCGATTCTGACTTAATCATCTTGAAACCTAATTTTAGAGAATGACTTCTGAAATTCAACTATGCCTCAGAAGAATCTCATTTTCACTCATTCATGTCCATTACTGTTTTCATTTAATTGTCTTTCTCACAGACCCAGCCTGAAAGGGAAATCTCTAGCAAAGCTTAACAGAAGGGAGAGAAAACAAGACTAAATGTCCTTAGAGCAGAAGTAACTGGTTAAAAATTCTGTGGTTGCATAAATTCTTTTGGTCCCAGAGACCATGAGGCAGATATTGTTCAGTTTACACATCTATATATAATTTTTATAGAAAATAACTTTTTGAATTATTAAAATCCTTCTTTTAATAATTTAGTAGTCAATCAGTTGTCTAAAAAGTTAAAATACCATTGAAGGTATGGGTAATTGATTTATTTTTCTGGGAAATCCAATTTTCATTACTTATTTATTGGTCTTCTACTAAGTTCACATTTTGTGCATTCGTTTGGTGGGCTGTTTTATGAGCAGGGAGGAAATATTCTGCTTCTTTTTTATGGTACCGGGGATCGAACTTGGATCCCTGTGTGTGTGTGAGGCAGGAGGCAGATCTGCTTCTTTTCCTTAGCAAGTTAAAAGAATACAAGAACAGCCAATTAAAAACACATAGGAACTAAATCCCACATTAGGATTGTGAAATTTTAACAGAGACAGACATACAGTTCGGTAAAAAAAAAGTAAGCTTTTTTGAGCCCTAATAAATTTCATAAAATTGACCAGAAATAGCCATTCTATTCATCATATTGAGTCTTGGAGTCCTCTCATTACCCTTCTACTTACTATCAAGAATTATTTTTAAAAAATGAGAGATTAGTTGAGGTGTTTTGAATGCAAAGTACAGAAGATTCTGCCTCTCAACTGAATCAGTGCCCTGGATGGTTTCTGGTGGAAATTTCTGTCAGGCAGTCTGAGGGTAGCCTCTAGTATGTCAAGCATGATAAGATTCCACTTATGACAATAGTTGGGCAGATATAGATTGGAACTGATGTTTGGGTTCTTGTCTAAATTTGTGCTGGGATTCATGGAATCAGCTAGATGACAGAAGAATAATAACTGAAGACACCTGGTCACATAATTTAGAGATCCCCTAGAAAAGCAGACTTTCTCCATTAACTTCTTGCTTAAATTTAACAGGCTGTTTTCAGTACAAGCAGGGGCATTCTATCAATTGGGATGACATTTTAATGGTTTAGAGGATCTCAGTTCCCTTCAGGTAATAGTTTGACAAGTTACTGTTTTTTTCACCAAATGTGAGAAATAATTTGAACCATTCAGTCAACTAATTTAATATAGCTGGAAGTTACTAAAATGATATCTATACTCTTCTTCCTATCTCTGGAGTGAACAATTAGTTGCTATATACTTGGTGTATATTAAAAAGGCGGTTGTTTTTTCTTAGGGGTTCAGGATTTTTTAAAAACAAAAATCCTATGACTGTTCTTATATCAGAAAATGGCAGAAAATTGGAATTTTCTTTTATTTCTTGAATCTTTAGCTCTTACAAGATAGGTTTCCAACCTGCAAACAATAAAGGCAACTAGAATTAACTATCTTGGTGTGTGTGTGTGTGTGTGTGTGTGTGTGTATGTTTTGTGTATTTCACATTCACCCAAAAATTCATTATGAGTGGCCAAATGTCTACATAAGAAAATTTCAAGAAACATTTTTCCTTGAATTGGGAGTATGCACACAGTAGTCTATTAATAAAAAGGGTGCTTTAGACCAATCATTTTGTTGCTGTCTTCATCTGTTTCAGAGGAGAGTAGCACTTTCTGAACACAAACACATTTTAGGGAAAGGAGAGGGATCATTGTTGAACAAAAAACAGTGGAAAGAATGGGATGCTTGGAAAATACATATTCTAAACTGTTGGACAAAGACAGCTGGTTCATTTTTTTTTCTCCCTGGCAAGCCATTTTCACTTAAGATTCAAGAAAACCACAGTATGATATTGGATTTAGAACTAAATTTTCAAAGAAACACATTGCAAGGGAACATGCATGAAATTCCCACTGATAATAGCATGCAATACAAAAGGGTGGTATGATCTTCCAGTGTGGTCTCTCTTTTTTGTGTAACAGGTGACAGTTAACAGTGTACTGTATCTTTATTCATACAAAATGTATCGGTAGGTTATAAATTACTTGAGAATAGGTGCTTGATTTTTTTCATCTTTTACAGCAACTTGGTAAATAACAAGTATGCAACAATTGTCAGTAATACTATATATAAGACTACAATTTCAGTGAGACTGCTATCTATGGTCTGTGTTCATGGGGTCTGCCAAGAAGTAGATACCAAGACAGTATTAAACTTGAAAGAAATGTTTACAGAAATAGAGAAGTTAGTGGGAATATCTTAGACATCAGACTGCATTAAAGGTCTGATAATAAATGAAATAAATGAACATTACATGTTAAAAACAATGAATTTGTCAATAGAGTGAATGAAAGACAAAAGGGGTGGTGAAGTTGCCCTGAATTTAAAATATAGTACCAAGATAATAGGCTCAATTTCAGAATATAGTCCAAGCTCAAAAAAAAGAGGGGGAGAGAATAGAAGGAAAAATTGGAAACAAAGCTTTTGTAAATTGGGGAGGGGACAATGAAGGGTTGAAGGGATGGGAAGGGAATGGGGAAAAAAGAAGAATCCAGATATATAATGTACAGGTACAACTTCCCGATAATGAACATGATCATTATGTATACCAAAAGTGTACTAATAAATTTAATTGAAAAACCCGACAAATCTCAAACTCTTTCAAAACAAATGATATTTGAAAATAATCAACCTAAGACCCAGGAAGAAGTATGTACACGAGAACCTCTACCCTTGACTGCTAAGTCCCTGGATGATTTTGGATGTAAACTTTAACCTCTTTGACCCTTACATCACAGCATAGTCAAATATGTGACTCTTTTGGCTATAATAATACTAGCTAAAAACATTGTTTATGGAGGGAGGTTTCATTTTTTGGTTCTTGGAAGGGTGCTTTAAAATTCTTGAGCAAAGGACAAATGTATTAGGGCAGATGATTTTGTCTTCTTTCTATGTGTGGAATTCTCTTTGGAAGCATCTTTTATCTAAAATTGAGGACATTGCCAGAGAAGATTATAGTGACTCTTGTTGAAGTCTCAGTGGGTGATGGGCTGGTGGGGAAAGGTGATGCCTAGGGAAGGTTTGAATAAATTAGCTTGAAATTAACGTTTCTTAGTTACTTTTCTCCCTGCTGGGACAAGATACCCTATAATCATAAGTTAAAGGAGGAAAGGTTTATTTCAGCTCACAGTGTAGAGAGGTTTCAGTACACAGTCAGCTGGTTCCAAAGCATGGCAGAGAGGCACTGCAGAGGAGAAACAATCCATGGTTTGGCAATCAGAAGGCAGGAAGCAGCAAGCAGCCAGTAGCCAGCCACCACCCTGCCTTTCCCTTTTATCTTCTGCAGGTGGTGCCACCCAGAACTATGCTAATTCCAATCAGTGGACTAATTTAGTACTACACACCCTTAATCCCAATGATATACACCCTAGATCCAGCCAGCTCCAAAAAGCTCCAATTATGAGGCCTTGGGGAGACATCTAGATATAAGCCATAACAATGTAGTCTAACATACCTGGAATGAAATAGCTTGAAATCAATGGCCCCAGGTAGAAAAATGTGGTTAAAGGAAAGAATGGAAAATCAGACACTATTGGTATGAATGTTAATGCTCTAGCCAGCAGACAATTCCAAACAGATTTGTAGAGAATTTTTCATGAGCTACTCAGAGGGAATTCTGTGGGATTTAAAAAAAATGTTTAAATCTCAAAGATCTGACATGGAGCCCAAGCAATACCTATAGATTTGAGACAGATGACCTGTGCTCATTCTTTGTTTTTTTGGCCTTTAGGTCAAGGAAGGAGAACTCCCTCCTCAAGTGAGACATGTTTTCCTAATGGCTAAAGGAAAGTTTTGTCACTTGGTTCAGAAGTGGCCACAAAATACCCAGATTAATTATGTTTTAAAAGATGTGGATGGGGAAACGAAAGAGAGGGGGCATGAAAAGGGGATGGAAAAAATGAATTGAAGGAAAAAATAAAAACAGAGTTTTTGCAAATGGGAAAGGGACCAAGAATTCGATGGAGCAGGGAGGGAGAGGAAGGGTAGGGGATAAAAACATTATGATGTATTATGTACATTTACCAACTTGCCACAGTAAATGTAATCAATATGTACTACAAATATGTATTAATAGAAATATTAAAAAATAAAAGATATGGGTGAAACTACAAAATTGAAGAGAAATTAGGCTTTGCTTTCTTCTTGGGGAAGAAACTGAAAGTGCTCAGCAGGTGAAAAAATAGATGCCAGGAGTTAGAGAAGAGCAACATAAAGCCTAACTCTGAGGGTTTTTAATGGGATGGGGTGTTCCTCTCTTCCTTCCTGTTCTGGCTGCTTCAACCCCTACCATGTTTTGCAAGTCATTTAAGCACCTTCTGTGGTTTTCCTTCCTGCTACTCTTAATCTCCTTTTTTGAAAAAAGTGGGCAAACTGCAAACTGAAAATTTTTTGATCACCATTATAGATGCCTTCTTGAATCTCAGGTGTCAAAAACACTGAATACAAGGTTTTTTTGTGAATAAATGCATGGCCAAGATGAGGTTTCCGGTGAGTGGTGGGGAGAGACTCCCTTTGCCTGGAAAGTTGTTATTTAGTGGAAAAAATAGAGGATTTGTGTCAAATGATCAGAGGGTCTCGTCCAAGAATTCCTTGCTCATTCCAATGTCATGAAGCATATTCCATTTTCTTCTAATAGTTTCATTGTTTAAATCTTTAATCCGTTTTGAGTTGATTTTTATCATTGATGAGTGACAGGAGTGTAGTTTTATTCTTCTGTATGTAGATAACCAATTTTCCCAGCGTCATTTATTTAAGAGGTTGTTTTTTTCTCTAATACATATTCTTAGGACTTTTGTACAAAAATCAGTTGGTTGTGAACACATGGGTTTACTTCTAGGCTATTTTATTTCACTGGTATATGTGTTTGTATTTATACTGTACTGTATTGTTTTAATTCCTGCAGCTTTGTGGTATATTTTGAAATCAGTGGTATATTTTGTAGTATATTGTGTAATGCCTCTTGCTCTTTTCTTTTTTTTTAACATGTCTGATTTTTTTGTACTTCTATACAAATTTCAGTATTGTGTAATGCCTCTTGCTTTGCTCTTTTTTTTCAACATGTCTGCTTTTTTGTACTTCTATACAAATTTCAGGATTATTTTGCTTAGTTCTTTGAATAATGTCATTGGTATTTGATAAGATTACATTGAATCTGGAAATAATTGTGAATAATATGGACATTTTAACAATATTGATTCTGTCAATCTATGAATATGGGCTGTCTTTCCATTTTGTGTGTATATGTGTGTGTCCTCTTTAGTTTCTTTCCTCAGTGTATTATAGTTTTCATTGTAGAGATTGCTCACCTCTTTGGTTAAATTTATTACTAAGGTGTTTTTGGTAGCTATTATAAATGATATTGTTCTTGATTTTTATTTCAGATAATTCACTATGTATAGCAATATTACTGATTTTTGTATGTTGATTTTGTATCCTGTGACTTTGCTAATTTCTTTATTGGTTCCAGGAGTTTTTATTTTTGGTGGATTCTTTGGAATTTTCTCTATATAAGACCATGTCGTATATAAGCAGTAAGAATTTGACTTCCTCATTTCCAGTTTGGATCCCCTTTTTTTCTCTGGCCTGATTGTTATGACTAGTATTTCCAGTACTATGTTGAATAAAAGTGGTAAAAGTGGGCATCTTTGCCTTGTTCCAGGTCTTAGAAAGTTTCAGCCTTGCCTTATTTAATATAATGGTAACTGTTGGCTTATTGCATATGGTCTTCCTTATGTTGAGGTATGTTCCTTCAAAACTTAATTTGTTCAGTGTTTTTATTGTAAAGGAACAATGAAAGTGGGAGGGGAATGGGAAAGGAAATAAGGGAAAGGAAACATTATGAGAAAAGGAAAAAATGGAAACAAAGTCTATGAAAATAGGGAAGGGTGGAGGGGGTGAAGGGCACATAGATAATGGGGAAAAAATAAGAACCAAGATACATCATGTACAGGTACAAGCACCCAATGATGAATGTAAACATATTGTATATCTAAAATGTACCAATGAAAGAATTTAAGCAAAAAAAAGGAACAGTGCATTTAATTAAATACTTTTTCTATATCTACTGAGATTATCATCTGATTTTGTCTCTAATTTCCTTGATATAGTATGTCATGTTTATCTACTTGCCTATGTTAACCTATCCTTGCATCTCTGGAATGAGTCCCACTTGATCATGATGAATAGTCTTTATTGTTACATTTGTTTTGATAGTATTTTATTGAGGATTTTTACATCTGCGTTCCTCCAGTATATTGGCCTCTGGTTTTCTTTTTTGTTGCCTTTGTCTAGTTTTGGTACAAGAGTAATGCCAGCCTTATATAATTCCTTGTATAATGAGAGTATTCCAATTATTTGTTCAGTGTCATTACTTGCTATTGGTATATTCATAATAATCTGTAATGACTTTTTGTATTTTTGTGGAGTCAGTTGTAATATCTCTCCTTTTTATCTGATTTTATTTGATTTGAGTTTTATCCTTTTCTTATATTATGGTTTGGATCTGAAATATCCTGCAAAGGTTTATGTTGAAGGCTTGGTTCCCAGTATAATAATGAACATAAGTTAACAGGGTCTTGTTATGTAGGTAGTTCAGGCTTGTCTTGAACTTACTGTGTAGCCCAAGCTGGCCTCAAATTTGTGGTGGCCTTCCTGTCTCAGCCTTCTGACTGCTGGGATTACAGGTGTGTAACACCATGCCTAACAAGAGGTTTTTTGAAAGTGATTGGATCATGAGGGCTCTCATCTCATCAAGAGATTCATCCATAACGGATTCATAATTGAATAGACTATTGGGAAGTGGAGGAAACTGTAGGAGATGGGGCCAAATTGGGTGTGTGCCCAGACTCTTCCTGTGTCTCTCCTTTACCACCATGAGGTGAGCACCCTCCTTTGTCACACATTCGTGCAACCATGATGTTCTCTCTCATTATAGGCAACTGATGATGGCACTGAAAACTCTGAAACTATGAGCCAAAGAATATTTTCTTTTTTAAAGTTCTTTTTCTCAGGTATTTTATCACAGCAATGGAAGGGTAATAATCTAGCTTAGGGTTTGTCAATTTTATTTATTGTTTTGCAGAACAACCTCTTCATTACACTGTTCTTTTGTATTTTTGGGGGGTCTCTATTATGGCTTGTCTCTTGTGCCTCCTATTATTCCATCATTGGGTGTTTGGGGTTATGGAATAGTGAACCCTCGCATTCATCTCTGAGTGAGGTAGTACTAGTCAACCAACAACAGTGCTCTGAAGAAAGTTTCAAGTGTAAGCTGCTAGGTGCAGCAAAACCAGCAGTGGGTTAACATGTGCACTGGCTGGTAAAGGAAGCTTGTGTGGGACACCACAGCAATTGTTAAAGCTAGACAAGAAGTTTAGGCTCAGGAAAGGTGAAGATCCAGAGACTGCTGCTGAATTTATTAGGTCTCAGGGTCAAAAAATAGCTACTATGGTATTGAAATGAATGAACACCACTCACTTTTCATTGCTGGAACACTACTTAATTTTAAGTCTAGACAGAGGGTATTGTGGCTTGTATCTAGATGTCCCCCAAAGGCTCATGTGCTTATAGATGTGGATTTTCAGGGGTGGTTGGATCTAGGGTGTGTGAATGTAGATTAAGGGTGTGTGATACTGAATTTGTCACTGATTAGCATAGTTCTGGGTTTGGAAAATGGGAAGGCCCATCTTGGGTGTGCATTCTGGGTGGCACTATCCAATGGGTTTATAGCCTTGCTGGGATAAAAGGGAAAGGAAGGTTTCTGCTTGTTGCTTCTTATTTGCCAAGCTATGGACTGTTTCTCCTCTGTGATCCCCCTCTGCCTCACCTTGCCTTGGAGCCAGCCAACTACTGACTGAAACCATTAGGAACTGTGAGGTAAAAATAACCTTTAACTTTGGGTGTTGGATATTTTGTTCCAACAATGAGAAAGTAACTAAGACAGGGGTTTTAATTGGACATTGGAATAGAGAAGCTCCTTTTATTGTTGGGTTGCTAATCTAAAAAATATACAAAATTGGAGCTGGAAGAAGTCAGTCTGCAGTGGGAGATGAGGCCACACACAGAGAGGGGAGCAAAGCTGAAAGATTAAAGAGACTGAGATCTGAGGATAAATATTCAGGTATGACTCCACCCATGATGAGGCAGAATTACTCCTTTAATTCCAATTTTGTCAATAAATTCCCCTTTTGTTTACACTGTTTGACACTGTTATATTACTTGAAATTAAATTACCAGTGGTACGCAGGAAGTTTGCACTTTGATGTTTCTTCTGTGAATATATTGTTGTACACCACATATGGGACTTTGTAGTTTGTGATTAAGGTTACTAATCAGCTGACCTTAATTTTGGGTCGTAATTGTGGATTATATGGGCAGCGAAATCACATAAACACTGAAGTACAGAGTTCTTTTTCTGACTTTTGGCTTGAAGAGCAAGAGGCTGCATGTCAAGGATATGGTGGCCCAGTCCTACAATCATAACGAACTGAATTTTACTTGGAAGCAGAATCTTCTATAGAGCTTCCACACAAGAACCCCTTCCAACTAATGTCCTTATTTCTGATTTCTGACCTTCAATTAGGAAACCCAGATAAGGCATGCTGTGCCAAGACTCTGGATTCACAGAACTGTGAGACAGTAAGTGGGTGTTATTTCAAGGTACTAAGTTTTAGTTATGTTTTATGGAAGTAAAAGAAAACTAAGCTAAGTAAGTGTACTTTTTTATTCAATAAGATTTTTGGAGCTCCTGACTTGTGTCCAATGTCTAGGGCTATATAGGTATAAACATGAAATGGATATTAAAAGATAATTACATGAGTCTCCTGTTAGAGGCTTTATGGCCTTTTTACATAGAATGTTTGGCACAGTTGCAAAGACAATGTCTTCTTTTATCTCTCCATTTTCTGGAAACTTGTTGTTCACAGAGGCTGTTCAACTTCAATTTATCTCACTAAATTGAATGGCTTCACAATACAATAGTTTCAACAGTTCACAGTGCTAGAGAATAAAGAGTCCAAGACTTTAGTGTATTTTGGAAGTTATGGCTTAGGAAATGTTTTCTGGTGTCTGGCCTGGCCTTCAATTTATATTATATGTGAAGAAGGAAAACAATACTTTACATCTTAATTTTTTCTCCTTTTCTTATAATATAGACCTGCTTGGTCTCCACAAGTATACCTACGTTGGTTTGTTACTAAGAGTAATTATTGGTTTTTATGAGTTATGATCTATATATCCTAATCATCAACACATTTAACACCAAATGCCTGAAGCAGATTCAGAAACCAATCAGCAATTTTCTTATATTTTCTTCTCAAAAATTTAAATATGATTATGCTTAATTAATATTTTCTCTTGATGAGTACCATCAGTGTCTAGTCTAATTACCAACATTTGTCCCCTTATAACTTCCAGATTGTCCAATGTGCCCTGGTCCTTCTTTTGCATTTTGATACTCTAGGCTAGGGTAAAACTCTTTGTGTGCCAGCCAAATATCTGAAATCTGTCTCCTTTATTTCTTTGCTTTCGGTCATCCCAATCATTAGTTTTTCTTCTAGGGCTTGTTCTGGAACCTACAATTAACTGGTTCTCTAGATTTTCCACTAACTCCAAACTGCATCCTGACCAGCTTCCTTTCTCCTCTTTTAGTGCTTAGCTCTTGGGTAGAAATAGGATGCACCTGAAATGACCCAGGTTCACCTTCGCATCCTTGGCAGAAAATATCTAGTACTCTTAAGTTTTTATATCCTTCCATAGGATTTGTAACTTTGCATTTCAGAATTATGAGTGTAGGATTTTAGGAACTTTGATCCATATCAAATATCTGGTCAAAACCAAATAAATAAAAGTTTCTATCATGATTGACACTGCTCTACAGAGAAGCCCTTCCTGAAGTACTGCTGCCTTTTGAATGATAACTTCACACTGAAAAGGGCTAATAATATTGAGTAACACTTTTGGTCCATGTCTGACATGTTCTTTTGAAGAGTGTTAAATGTTGCCAAATCTAGACAATTCAAAAGCTAGTCATGCAGTTGATATTTTAGCAATGAGATGAATGTGGAGAATGTCATTTTTCCTTTAATTATTTCTGTCAGAATGAATTTGGCAAGAGATAATAGTAAAGAGATATTGGCACTTAGGAATATTCATACTTACTTTTATGACAGCATGGTGATGATTTTTATGGGCAGTATCCTTACAGTGACCCTGTCTGGTTTAAATGTTCTGAAGTTACAGTGTTCTATATCTTCCCCATTCCCTCAGACAGAAGCAGCAACTCTTACCAGATACTGGGGTTTTGATCACATGCAGCCACACTGCCATGAAAACATTTTATTTTATACTAACTGACTGATATCTATGATTTTTATGGAAAAATGAGTTTTTAACTTTCTTTTTTTGGCAAAGTTTGCTGTATAATTTGTCCCCCCATCTCTCTCTGTGCTTTTTTTTCCTGCTCTTCACTGTATTTTGGATGATCAAAGTTATTGTCAAATTTAAAGGAGTTGTTTCTCTTTTCTTGTCTTACTATTAGAGAGCTATGACCATGGCTTTTTATTTTTCTGGTTCAAATTACTAGGATTCAGAACTTAGCCTTTCATTCTATTAATTAAGAAAAACCAGTGAAGAGTTATTTCCTTACCAATTTAAACACTTACCATTTTTTCCATTTATAATATTTTTACAAAGGCAAGTAGAATAAAAGTTAGATTAAGACAATGAAGTATAACAATGATAACTACAACAGTATTGAATGCCTAGTCTGTGCTTGTTGATTGGCATGCACAATATCACTTTTTGCTTATGATACTATGATGGGCAAGATACCCAGATAAACTTTCCCACTGAGGACCACTGAAAATGTTATATAATGGTGCATAAAAGCATGAATGGGCAGGCAGTAAAGAAATTATTAGGCTAATTTCTAGCTAGATAAAGGCAGAAATCTTGAGATCTAATCTACCACTAAATTTTGCTTTTATTCTGGGAACATTTAATGAACAAGTAACTGTCAGATTGGACTTCCTCATAGTTATGGAACAAGACACAAAAACCACAGAATGCTGAGACAAAGGTACTTTGCCCTCATCATAATGGGTAGCTATAGATGTTACCCTCCTCCGCTCAGACAAAGCATAAGAGAGATTAAGAGACACATAGGAGAGAATGAGATATGTAACATAAGTATAATTTGAGTTCTATAAAAGAAATAGTAAAAAGAATGGGAAAATAAAGAGATGAGGGCTGAGAATTGATTGCTTTCAAACCAGTTCTGGGGACTAAGAAGAAGACTGTTTGACCCAGGCATCTAGATGGAGATGTAGCTGGGATAAAAATTATCTGGAAGAAACTGGCACAGGAGAACAACATAGAAAGGAGACCCCAGGACAGCAGGAAAGGTCTCACCAACAGAAAAATCCCTTATATTGTTGAACTGCTACTTCCATAACCCTCATTTTTGTGCCTCTCTGCCTCTGCCTCTGCCTCCAATTTTTCTTTTCCCTCCACACTCTACCCAGGACTCCAGGCCATGTTGCCACAGCTACTTCAGAATGGGACAGATGAAAAACATACTCAGCCTGGGTGTTCCATGAGGAGCTGAGGGCAGGTGAGGAAATGAAAAATGCATTGGAGAAGGAGCCATGAAGAGAGATCTCATTATGTAGTTTTGGGTGGTCTCAAACTCATGATACTCCTTTCTTAGCCCCTCAAATTCTGGGATTATAGCTGTGTGCCACTGTGCCTGGCACATTTCTATCCTTCTGTAGTTAATTTTTTTTTTTTGGTACCGGGGATCGAATTCAGGACCTTGCGCTTGTGAGGCAAGCAATGGCACCACTGAGCTAAATCCCTGGCCCTGTAGTTAAATTTTTAATCAAGAAAACTACTAATGATTAATTTTGTAATTGAAAAGAATTCTTTTTGTCTGAGTGGAAGGAATGGCAAAGTCACTCTCACTTGTCACCAGACTGGAAATGAAAGATGACTTCCTTCACGTGGTACCGTGTTGCTTGGTTATTTTGAAGATGACACCATTCTTACTGAATATCACCTCTTAGTTTCCCTGATCAACCTGAAGAAATGCTATACCCTTTGAAAACACAAGCTGCAATTGCAATGGATTAAATCGGTGTCATTGACTACTTGCACCTCAGCCCTCTGAGCATGCTGGTTATGTGCAACTCTAATGACTTGCCCAAGACACTGTCACAGTATCTGGTGACAAGTGACTAACTTCAGCATTGGAGCAAACAACTTGGATTCCTTGTATCTGGTGAACCACAGCTCCAGGATGTTTGTGCAAAGTGGCCACAGGGAGCTTCATATGGGAATTTTGTGGCTCCAGAGCAGTTATAGACCTGTAGAAAGAACACACCTTTTCAGGATGCTCTCCTGCCCTCTTGTGTCTGTAGTTTGCTTTTGGGGACATTGAGGGGAGTGATATTGTTCAATTCCACTTATTTGCTATTCATAAGGGCTGTTAGAGCCAGATTCCTGAAGAAAGACTCACTGCTCAAGATATTCTGGACACATCAGAATTCAGTTGGAAATACTGTGATGTCTCAGAGAAAAGAATTTCTGCATAAACCAACCTAGTGATTGAAGGATGAGATTTAATGACTGAGTGAAGTCATAGTAATCCTACTCTGATGATGGTAGCTTTTGGTTGAGCTTCATGTTTCATTGTTTTTTTTCCTGTGTGGCCAATTGATTCTTACTTTACATCCACCTGCACATTTGAATGTGTTCTACCTCTACTGGCAACCTGGCTGTAACCAAGAACAGACTGAGTCTGATTTAAATTTAGGTTTATCTTTCTGACACCATTTGCAACCAGGTGAAAGATGCAGAGAAGAAGCAATGAATCTATGCAATATTTGAAGAAAGTAATAAAGAAGTACTCACAGTTGGGCATGGTGCAACTCTGTAATTCTAGCACTTAGGAGGTGAGGCAGGAGGATCGCCATGAGTTTGAGGCCAGCCTGGGCAATATAGTGAGTTCAAGTTCAGCCTAAACTACATTGTGAGACCCTGTCTCAAAAAACAAAACAAAACAAATGTAGCCATAAAGATACTTTACCTAGTTAAATCAAATTTATATTAAGCTTATTTGAAATGTGTATAGATGTTCTTTTTTTCTCCTCTTTCTCTCTTTCGCTTTCTGCCCTTCCTTCTACCTGTTCTTTCTTCCTCTTCTCTCTTTCTCTCTCCCTACCCCCCCGCCCATCCAGGCTGGCCTTAAAGTCACAATCCTGCTGCCTAAGTCTTGCTACTGTTGGGATTTCAGGCAAGTGACACCACATCTAGCTGAGAGAAGATTTTAAAATATCAGTATATGAAAGAAAAAGACATTTTTCCTTTTAACTTAAAAAATGGTATTGACAGTTGGGGTTGTAGCTCAGTGTTACACCACTTGCCTATTCAGTACAAAACCCTGGGTTGCACACCCAGTATTGCAAAAAGGAAAAATAAAGTTATTGAACATGCAGGGTCTCCAGAGTGTTTATGATCTTTTTCACATCACATGGTATCAATGAGGTAATCATCACTGTTTTAAATGTCTATGAAACTTTTGTGCCATTCCCTTTCCAATGAGCTAGACTTGTGACAGCCTGCCCTTTGAAATACTGAATGGATAAGAATAGTCAGATTATCTGGTTAGGGAAATGTCCTTGGGTGGTACTTTAAAACTCCTCTATCTATCTAGGTTTTCTGTGTTTAAAGTTAATTGTGAAAGTTTATATCAAGTGTCCCTCATTACTGGAGAGTGTCAAGCCCTTCCACCTGATTATATTGTTTAAAAATGTTCTTTCCTGTGGCACTGTCATCCTCATTTGCAGGAAATGAGAGATTTGGTGCCTACTACTTATCACTAATAAGGAGGTTAAAGCAGATATTCATAGGCAAGGCTGCTCTGCCATGGACTCTGCCTTCTCCTGAACTTGAGCAAGCCTGAGAATCACCTGGATTCACACAGAGCTGGTCCTACCCACAGTCTCTGGTTTTAGTAGGTCTGGAGTGGAGTTGACAAATTTGTACTTGTGACAGGTTAGGGTTATATTAGGGAGCTGGGCCCCTTTAAGAAGTAGAAAGGACGCAAGAACAAGGACCCGAGTTTGATCCCCAGTACCAAAAAAAAAAAAAAAGAAGTAGAAAGGAAATAGCCTCTGCATCTCAGCAAGCAGCTGAGCAGACAGCTTGCCCTACACTGAACTGATAGCCTGCAGTTTGACACCTTTTATGTAGCTGACACTGACTCACCTAAGCTCCTCTTTAAGTAGGTTACTTCTCCCTAAGCAAAATTGTCCTATTAACCCACCAAACCTAGCCCCTTAGCAACACGTCCAATAACCAATCAAATAGTGACTCTCCAAGGGAAGGGGTGGAAACAGGGTTCCTACCCCATAAAACAGGGCCACAGCCCCAAATTTGGCGGTGTCCCAGCTCTGGGCCCCACCTCTCCTCCAGAGTGACTTTTTATTGCTTCTTCTTGCAATACAATACCTACAATAAAATTACTTTTGCTTTGCACTGGTTTTCTGTTATGGCTCCAATGACCCAGCTAGGGTGAGTCTGGGCACCCTAGACCCCAGGTCCACCCAGATGTAACTGATGCTGAGGGACTACTGATGCTGGGACCATACTGATGCTGAGGACTGCCTTTTGAGAAGCACTACTCTGAACTATCAAGGCGGGTGCTACAGGCAATAGCAATGGAGTAGTATTAACAGTATTATTCCCGGCTATACATCCTGTAATGGATTGAGCCCTATGATTGGTTACAAAACGTGCTTGCACAGGGTATCTTAAAGGTCACTGTGAGGTCCTAGGTCATTGCCTTTAGCTTGGGATTTTTTTGTTACAAAATCTCTACTATAACCCACTAGCGTTAAGGATAATAACAAGTGTTGGTGAGGATATGAATAAACTGGAACACTTGTAATGTTGCTGGTTGGAATGTAAAATGGCACAGCTACCTGAGAAAACAGTATGGCAGTTCCTCAAAAAGTTTATAGTTGAGTTACCATATGACCCAGGAATTTTATCCCAATATATATACTCTCAAGGATAGAGAACATATGTCCAAACAAAAAACACAAATCTACACTGTCCATAAATGTTCATGGTACAATTATTCATAATAGAAAAAGGTAAAAATAATACAAATGTCCATTAGAAAATAAAAAAGAAAATGTGGTCTATCCATCCAAATGTTATTCAGCCTTAAGAATGAATGAAGTTTTGACACATGGCAGAGCATGAATGAGCCTTGAAACTTCACGCGAAGTGAAAAACCACTCACAAAAGATTGTATATTATATGATTCAATTTATATGAAATATCTAGAATAGTAAAATCCATAGAAATAGAAAGATTAATGGTTTTCATGGGTGGTTAGAAGGTTATGGTTAATGAATGAGAATTAACTGCTCCTAGGTACAGCTATTGGAGTCTGTATGATTATACAAATCTGTGAATATACTAATATACTAAGAACCTTTAAATTGTATAAAAAGGGAAAATTTTGTGATATGTGAATTATAGCTCAATAAAACTGTTAATAAAACTTCACTAAAATCCAGTAGCCTGAAACTACAAAATGCCAAAGACAAAGCAAGTCTCTTCAAAAAAATCAGGAGGAATACACCGACTACTTACAAAGTAATGTTTGACAGATATTTCCTTTAACAATAAGGGATATCAGAGCCAGTGAAATGATATTGTCCAAAGCTAAGAGATAATAACTGGCTATTATAAATTTTTAGTTCAGTAAAACTATCTGATAAAATAAAAAAACAAAATAGCAATATTCTCAAGCAAGTCTAAATTGAATTTACTATCAAAAGATCATGATAAAAATACTTTCTAAAGAATATATTTCAAAAAGATATATTGCAAGTAAAATGAAAATCACCCTAGACTAGGAAATCTAAGATGTATTGAGAAATAGTGAGCAGAGATAATGATAAAATTAAACAAAAATGGGAGTGAGGACTAAGTCAAGACTAAGATCTTTATTTATTTATTTATTTATTTATTTATTTATTTCCATTGAGTTTATTGGTACATTTTAGGTATACAATACATCATTGGGATCTTGTACCTTTACATAATGTATCTTGGTTCTTATTTTTTCCCCATTCCCCTGCCCTCTTTTCACCCCCTGCACCCTTCCCTATTTACAGACTTTGTTTCCATTTTTTTCCTTTTCTATTTTTTCTTTTCCATTCTTTCCTTTCCCCTACCCGTCCCACTTCCCCTACTCCTTTAGACCTTTTCTTCCTATTATACAATATCAATTATACATTTTGATCCTTACTTACACTTTTAGTTTTTCATACCAGAGAATCTATTTGGTATTTACATGTATGTCTTATTTATTTCATTTAAGAGTATGGCCTCAATGTACATCCACTTAGCTATAAATGATTCTAGCTTCTCCTTCTTTATGGCTGAGTAGTACTCCATTTTATAAAAAACCCACATCTTCATTATCCAGTCACCAGTTATTGGACAATTGGGCTGTTTCCAAGTTTTAGCTATTACAAACTGAGCCACTATAAACACGGGTGAGCATATATCACTGTGGTATGACCCTTTTAATTCTTTGGGAAGATACCCAGCAGAGGAAAAGCTGGGTCAAATGGTACTTCTAATCCTACTTGCTTGCGGTATCTCCATATTGATTTCCACAGGGGTTTTACCAGTTTGAACTTTCACCAACAATGAAGAAAGGTTCCTTTTTCCCCACAACCCCACCAGCTTTTGTTATTGGTTGATTTCTTTCCTTTTTTAAAATTTTATTTTATTGGTACATTTTAGGTATACAATATAATGACATTCATCATTGGCAATTTGCACATTTATATAATCTCTCTTGATTCTTATTTTTTCCCCCTCCCCTGCCCTCCTTTCAACCTCTCCATTCCTCCCTATTTACAAAGACTTTGTTTCCATTTTTTCATTTTCTCATATTAATCCCATTCCCTTTTTTCCTTTCCCCTACCCCTCTCACTTCCCCTTTGCCCCTTTTCTTCCTATTTCACATTATCTATTACACCTATTAGTCCTTGTTTACACTTTAGGTTTCTCACACTAGAGAAATGATTCAGTATTTACACATGTGTGTCCTATTTATTAGAGTATTGCCTCAATGTGCATCCATTTACTAGTAAATGTCTCTAATTTCTCATTTTTTACGGCCAAGTAGTACTCCATTTTATAAAAAACCTACATTTTCATTATCCAGTCTCCACTGGATAGCTTTTTCCAAATTTTAGCTATTACAAACTGTGCTGTTATGAACATGAGTGTGCAAATATCACTGTGGTATGATTCTTTTAATTCTTTGGGGAAGATACCCAGCAGGAGAATAGCTGGGTCAAATGAGACTTCCAGCCCTAGTTCTTTGAGGTATCTCCATACTGATTTCCACAGTGATTGCTCCAGTCTACACTCCCACCAGCAGTGGAGCAGGGTTCCTCTTTCCCCACAGCCCCTCCAGCATTGGTTATTGGTTGCTTTCTGGAGTGAGGTGGAATCTCAGGGTTATTTTCATTTGCATCTCTCGAATGCTAGTGATGTTGAACATTTTTTCATATGTTTATTTGCTATTTCTACTTCTTTGAGAAATGTCTGTTCACTTCAGATGCTGATTTTTGAATTGCATCTATATTTGGGAGGTCTAATTTTTTAAAAGTTCTTTATAGATTCAAGATAGTAGACCTTTGTATGAGTGACAGCTGGTAAAAATTTTTCTGCACAGTGTGGGTTGTCTCATAGAGATTTTGGTGGTTTCTCTTGCTGTGCAGAAGCTTTTTATTAAGAAGATATCCCATTTGTTGATTGTGCTAGTTCACAGGCAACTGAGTGTTCATAAAATCTTTTTGTTCATAAAATCTTTTCCTACACCAATGTCTTCAAGAGATCTTCCTAAACTCTTGTCCAGCTGGTTCAGTGTTTCTGTTTTAATATTTAGATCTTTAATCCATTTAGATTTTAAGTTAGTGCATGGTGAGAGATATAGGTCTAGTTTTAATCTTTGGCAAGTTGAAACTCAATTTTTCCAGCATCATTTATTAAAGAGGCTATCATTCCTCCAGTGAGGGTGTTTGGCTCCATTGTCAAAGATGAGGTGGCTGAGGGTGTCTGGAGTTGTTTCTGCATCTTCTAGTCTGCTCCACTGGTGCTCAGGTGTGTTTCTTTGCCAGGACCATGCTGTTTTTATCACAGTAGCTTTGTAGTACAGTTTGAAGTTGGAGGTTGTGATACCCCCTGCCATGTTTCTGTTACCTAGAATTGCTTTTGCTATTCTGGGTCTCTTCTTGTTCCAAATGAATTTTTGGATTGTTTTCTCAAGGTCCATGAAGTATGCTGCTGGGATTTCAATTGGGATTGCATTGAATCTATATAGTAGTTTTGGAAGTATGGCCATTTTCACTATATTGATCCTTCCTACCCAGGCTCAAGGGATGTCTTTCCATTTTCTGATATCGTCTTCAATCTCTCTTTTCAGAGTGTTATAGTTTTCAGAGAAGAGGTCTTTGATTTCTTTTGTTAGGTTGATTCCTAGGTATCTCAGTTTTTTGGATGCTATTGTGAAATGAATTGTTTGTCCTATTTCTCTCTCAGTGGGCCTGTTGTTCATGTGGAGGAAAGCTATTAATTTTTGTGTGTTGACCTTGTATCCAGCTACTTGACTGAATTTGGTTATTAAGTCTAGAAGACTTTTGGTGGGGCTTTGGGGTCTTCTATATACAGTATCATGTCATTTGCAAATAATGATTATTTGACTTCTCCATTTCCTATTTTCTTTTCATTTCCTATCTTTATTCCTTTTCTTTCTTTCTCTTGTCTAATTGCCATGGCTAATGTTTCCAAAACTATATTGAACAGGTGTGGTGATAGTGGACATCCTTGTCTTGTTCCTGATTTTAGTGTGAAGGATTTCAGTTTTTGACCATTTAGTATGATATTGGTTGTTGGTTTTTCATGGATGGCTTTTATCAGATTGAGGTAGAGACTGCCTATTCCAGTTTTTTGTAGGGTTTTTATCATAAATGTGTATTGAATTTTTTTGAATGCTTTCTCTGCATCTGTTGAGATGATCATATGGTTTTTGTTCTTGGCTCTATTGATATAGGGTATTACATTGATTGATTTTCATATGTTGAACCATCCCTGAATTCCTGCAATAAATCCCACTTGGTCAGGGTGTATGATCTTCTGCATTCTATTTGCCAGTTTCTTATTAAGGATTTTTGCATTCATATTCATTAGTGAGTTTCACCTATAGTTCTCTTTTTTGGTTAGGTCTTTCTCTACTTTTTGGATCAAGGTGATACTTGCTTCCAGGAATGAATTTGGGAGTATTGCTTCCCTTTCAATTTCATTGAAGAGTTTAAACAATAGTGGCAGTAGTTCCTCTCTAA
>NW_004624789.1:12775479-12800713 GCF_000247695.1 Heterocephalus glaber | reverse complement strand
ATATATATATATATGGAGAGGGGGGCTTTGATATGAGCAAGGGAAAACTTGATTTTAGTGGTGGATAGATTGGTGGCTAGAGTGTTTGAAGAAAAGATTTTTATAAAGGAAAAAAGGAAACAAGGATAAATCTGGTGAGATCTCAGAAGGGACGGGGTTGCAGGAAGCTACAGTGAGTGGAGATGAAAGTGGTAAGAATTTGAGTCTACACTTTCTAACACTGGCACATAAACTTAATTGATTTTCCAGCACTAAGCTTTGTTATTGATGTATTCTAGATGTTCAATATATATTTAATCCATTTCTCTTGCTTCACCATAACACTGTGCCATGAAACATATTTCTTGCTTCTTATACATATTCAGGAATGTTTGTTCTGGGGAAGAAGATGTGGCTAGAAGCTGATGAGGGAGATTGGATGAAGAGTGTGAAGAATGACACCAGTACTGCAGTAGGCAAAAAGTAGGATATACATGTGTAAGAATAAATGAGTAAAGTTTGAAAAAGGAGAGATATATTTGAGGAAAAGACAATTGCTTCCAATGCTTCTCAAAGAAATCTAATATTCCATTTTGTTTCAGAAGCTCAGAGCCCTGGAACTAAGAGTTTTGTGGTTTCTTTAGCATTGTGTTATCTACGTATTTTCATGGATGCACTTCCATTAACCATTGTAAAGATTGTAAAGATCAAGAACTCTCCAAGAAGTGGATTTAGCTCCGCAACTTTTACCTTATTAGATTTCATCTAAGTTTAGTGTTTTTAAAATGTGGGAATACCTAGGTTTCTGCTTATTTTAAATATGACATAAAGAAAGTGTCATCTTGCACACTGGTGCTCTGAAGACTGAAAGAGAAAGACAGTGTTTGGGTCATTGCCATAGCCAATGATTAGCATTTTCCAGTTTTCTGTCTGATCACGTGTGGTTATTAATGCTGTGGTAGATCATAAGGCTGTACAATTGAGTCTGGTTTCTTGTTATTAAAGAGGACAGGGTATATAAGCATACCTCAAACTCCATGGCACATTCTGGCCACACTCTACATTTCTACCTAATGTCCTCCTACTCTACATACACACCATGCTCTAGTAATCATAATTAACTTTTCATTTTTCTCTTTAAACATGTCTCAGTGCCATGTCTTTGAATTTGCTATTCTTTCTTTCTGGAATACCCTTCACCTCTTTTATAACCTAGGACTTACATCTTATTCTTCAAAAATTTACTTAAAATTTGACTTCTTATGTAGAATCTTTCCTGGGATGAATTAGTGAAGCATTCATTTGTGACTATCAAATCTATGTGCTCACAATATATTTTAGTCTTTTTAACTTAGTAACTGAAGCATATCTCAGGCCACTGGAACACATCTCAACTAATTTTCCTAAGTTCAAATATTTATTTAATGTCTTCTTTTCAAAACACTTTGTTTGATGTATAGATAAATTTTAAACCAAATACATCAGCTTATTTTTAAAGTAAATCTAATAAGTTTTTTCCCAGCATCCCAAAGTTGGGTCTGTGCATTTTTACATGATGAGTTTAAAGATTCTTTTCAAATTCCTTTGGTATTGGGCAGTGGTGTTCAAGGACTCTTTGTTTTTCATAACTGATGGTGATAATTTAAACAGTTTCATATTTTGAATTGATAGAACAATTTTGAATGCATTGAAGAATACTAGGGTTTCTTATTTCATTAGACTTTTGATTTTGCTTTTCCTTTAACTCAATTACATGTCTCCTCAAAATTAAATTCCTTCAGAAATTGCCTGAAAGCTTTCACTAGTCAAATGTTCAGAATTTGCCTGATAGTTTATCAGGAACTATGCAGTCCACTACACTCTTTTAACTTTGAGAATTCTGTTATTCTTTCCAAAATTTGGCAACTTTCGCTGCCTTAATTTCATGGCTTGTCATGTGACAGCTGTTGACTCTTATAGAACTTTTAAGACTGTATCATAATTTATTCTTTTTGAAGCAGTAAAAGCAACAGCAATATAAATTTATGACAATGTTTAACAGGTTTTTTTCATGCTCATTCTCCAACATTTTATTCCTTCTAATATTTTTCTTGTGAGGAGACTTGAGGAACTGCTAATGCTTCACAAGAATCAAGTAGAGAATGCAAGCATTATGCAGACAGGTCAACATGAAAAATCTCAAATATTAGGGAATGGGTTACTAAGATGCCTTCCCTATGATTCTAAAACTCAACTCTTAAGAAAAAAAATGAGAATTGCATTTGCCCATGAAACTGTAACAGCAAGATCTGGAAAGAATAGAATGTTGTACTTTTCAGAGCAGGAATTATTAAAGTGCCACCTTCATTTTAATAAGGAAACTGAAGCACAGAGGTTAAGGCCTTGTTCAGGATCATACAGCTAAGCTGTCTCCAAAACCTGGAAATTTTCAAAGGCAAGTGAGCTGGCCTGGCTAAAACAGAGAGGATCAGGTTTTATTTAGTCTTAGGAGCATAAGAACATTGGTATGTGCAATTGCCGTGGGTGAGGATGCACATATTGGTTACATCTGGATGTCCTTTCAAACAGTTCCCCACATATGGTTATGAATCCTAAGAAACATTGATTATAAGATATAAGTGAAATGAGCTCCCTGTTTCAGTGACTTAAGTTTATATCCCATTTCCTACTTAAGCTCTGCTTTTAGCTGTATTGTCCCTGGCCCAACACATGCTAACTGAATGGTTTCAGATATCAAACATGTAAAGATAATAGCCAAGCACCCAAGCAGGAGATATATACTCCTTCATTTCGTAATATATTGTCTATGACAGTAAAAATTTGGAAAATGCCTATGTATTCATAAAACAAAGACCTTAAATATAAATTATGACAAGTTTCCAATGTACTATATATATATATATATATATATATATATCTATATCTAGAAGTGAAAGAGAAACCAGAGACATTATAATATATACATTATGCTTGTGGGCATTTAAAAATATTCATGTTTATGTATGAGAAATTTCCAGAAGCAAACATAATTTAATAGTGGTCATCTCTGTGAAGAAGCTTGGAATTATGGAGTAAAAGGAGCTCATCTTTCATTATATACCATTTGTATGTAATATTCCTGTCCCCTCTCATATTTTCACATAATTTAAAAACCACATATATCGCCTATGACACATTTCCCATTAAGTGAAGTACCAAAATGGGGTTTTTCTCTATATCTTAATTTCTTTCTTCTTTTGTTTGCTGTACTAAGTATTTTATCTGTTTGCTTTCAGATCCATTCCTCTCCCTTCCTGATAGTTTGCATGTAGGAGACCATGTAAGTTACATTCTCAAGTTGCTTCACCACTTGGTTTTTATTCAAGATTGACCAGAGGAAGGAACTGGAAAGATAAAGGAGGGCCTATTTGAGAAGAAACATGGGTGGTTCCCACCTCTTTGCTGCTGATAACAGCTCTGGATGAGCGTCCTCTGGGACTCCAGGTCCCACAGTCCCAGGCAATCCTTTCTGAGTTCTAGAATCCTGGGTGGGCTCAGCTCATAGACTACTCTGGCCAGGAATATCATCCCTCCTTTCTTCTTCTAGCCTAATAGAGTAGCAGCTTTCTGCTGTTGTTAACTTTTAGGTAACTTTTCCCTCACTGTTTGCTGTTTTGGCTATTTTAATGCTGTCACACCTAGTTCCTATATTATGTTCTCTGTGTTGAATTATATGTCAGGATTCTGTTTTGTGAGCTAAACCCTGATTGATAAATTCACTACTGAAAATGAGACATTTGTATCTCTTATTTTTTTGAGTAAGTGATTACAACAATTAACTTTAAATATGAATTTTATTATGTGTAACCTTATTTATTTCCTTATTTTCTTTTCTATTACTAAACACTTAACTTGATGACCTTGGCTGGGAATTAGAACCAAAACCACTTAAAACCCCAGGCTTTTACTTTGGATATTTCAGGGTTTCTTTTTTTGGTACCGGGGCTCGAACTCAGGTCCTTACACTTATAAGGCAAGCAGCAGAACCACTGAGCTAAATCCCTGGCACTGGACATTTCAGTTTTGATTTTCTGTTTAACTCGAGTTGAAAATGTTTCCTTTCATGGTGTGTTGTTTTTAATTCTTATTGTAAATTTCTAGTGTCATATTATTGAGGTTACAAAACATAGTCCTGCTATGTCACATTGGGGGATTTTTTGAGGTTTTCTTTAGGGGATATTAAATTGCTAACTTTAATGTTTTTCATGTGCCTTTAAAATTTGCTTCATTTGATTCTATATGTGCCTGTATATGACATCTACATTATTAGGTTACTTTTTCTATATTAATATGTATTTTAATCTATATCATCTTTCAAGGATTGTATGTTTTATATTAGTATCCATTTATGTCTTTCTTTTTGTATTTCCAGTTTTTTATGTATTTTGATATATTATTTTGATACCCAGGATCAAACTTGGGACCTTGTGCTTGCAAAGCAGGTGGCGGAACCAGTGAGCTAAATCCCTGGCTCTTGATATATTATTTTGAACTTAGAGTCAGGATAGTTAGATCTTCACCGTAGACTGGATGATTCATTATCATCAAAACCTTTTCTTCGACTAGCATAGTACTTGTTGCCTTGAATTTGAACTTACTACTTATTAACATTGTCTGGAAATGTTTTCCTCTAATATAACTTTGACTTTTTTTCTTTTTTGGTTTTTTTCTCTTCACAAAAGTGTATGTCAGGGCTTGTTTGTCTCCCGTATGCATTTTCATTTCTCTTTAATTACTCTGCCTAATGGTATCTAGTTCTTTATTCACCTCTTATTAATTTGAATTGATATTATCAAGTCTAATTTCCATAATTAATTCTGTAGTTTTGGTGGTATTCATTAAAAACTTCTGCTTCTAAAATGGATTTTATTTCTGGATGAATTATATATTTTTTTCAGTTTCTTGGCTGAGTTCTGCCAGCTCACTTTCAATATCTTTCTGTTGGCATGCCTTTTGTTCTTCAAGCCATTTTTATTTTTTTAACCAAAGGGCTTTATTTAATTTTTAAAATATCACTAAAAGTGTTTGAGAAAGTCACACATTTCATCTATAAATGTTGCATGTGACTTTTCTGCGGTGTTTAATATTACTTTTTTTCTTGTTATATCTACACAAGCTGGTTTTACGCCAGTTCCTTTCTGATATTTCTTTCAACTTTAATGGGGCCATTCTTCCAAGGCTATGTGTTGAGCAGTAGTCTGAGAAAGGGCTAGGGAAGCAAATTGGGGCATTAGATACTTTATTATGTTGATGCTATTTCAATTCCTTTTCTAAAATTTCTGCTAGGGGACAGAGTTTTGTTTACTTTCCTCATGGATATGCCCTTTTAGTTTACTTATCTTGCAATGACTCAATGTCCTGGGAATGAATATCAGTTTTGAACAGTAACTGTAAAACAACAACTGATTGTCACCTATTGTCTTTCCTTTCCATATACCAGCCTACCAGTTTTAAAGATGGTGTATCTGCTTCATTTCTCACTTGGCCTCACATTACCTGTCATTCTACAACTTGCTTTCTCAAATGAGAAACCACTGGGCAGATGCCTTAGGACTGTGTCTCTTTCCTTTGCAGAATTCCATGCTCTGCCTGAGGTCTGTTAAGGTATGCATCTATTATGCTCAATTGAATCCAAATCTCATAATATTCCTCCTAGTTTTTGGTTTGCTATTGTCCTAGCTAATATAATTTAAAATGGAATTTCCTTATGTTTGTCTCTTTTTTTCCCAAACAGCTTCAGATAAGAGAATAAGAGGTAGAAACACCTTTACATTGCAATCTCTAAATCTTAAATCCAAAGTCCAGTGGTTGTCAAACTTGAAACAAAGATTTCCAAACCCACCCCTAAAACTTTCTAGTTCAGTATGTCTGAAGTGGGACCCTAGAGCTTGGACTCAGAAGTTTCCAGCTGAAGCTGATGATACTCGATTAGGGACCACACTTTAAGAACCCCAGCAGTAGGTTATTTATTTAATAGGAGCACCATTGCTGGTCTTCTCTTGAGATAGATTTGAATTCCAAGCCATGCATGTCTGTTGGAATTTTGTTTAGTTATTCATGTAAAAAGAGAAATCGGCATATGTTTTGTGATATTGCTAGATAAACACTTTCTGAAAGTCCAGTGAAAATGTTTATTTCTTTATTGATTGATTTTATTGATAAATTTTAGGTATACAATATGCTGAGATTCATTATTGGGAATTTGTACCTTTACATAATATATTTTGGTTCTTGTTTTTTCCCCCATTCCCTTGCCCTCCCTTCAATCCCTCCATACCTCCCTATTTACAAATACTTTGTTTCTGTTTTTTCCTTTTCTCGTATTTATTCCTTTCCCTTCTTTCCTTTCCCCTACCCCTCCCACATCCCCTTCCCCCTTGGACCTTTTTTTCCTATTTCACATTATCTATTATATATTTTGATCCTTATTTACACTTTCAGTTTCTCACACCAGAGATACTATTCAGTAATTATATATGTCTGTCCTATTTATTTCACCTAAGAGTATGGCCTCAGTGTACATTCATTTAGCTATAAATGTCTCCAGTTTTTAATTCTTTATGGGTGAATAGTTGTCCATTTTATTAAAAAAAATCACATTTTCTTTATCCAGTCTCCAGTTGATTGGCAATTGGCCGATTTCCAAGTTTTATCTATTACAAACTGTGCCACTATGAACATGGGTGCACATATATTGGTGTGGTATAAGTCATTTAATTCTTTTGGGAAGATACTCAGCAGGGGAATAGCTGGGTCAAATGGATTCTGTAATCCTAGTATTTTGAGGTATCTCCATACTGATTTATACAGTGGTTTCACCAGTCTACACTCCCACCAACAGTGGAGAGGTGTTCCTTTTTCCCCACAGCCCAGCCAGAATTTGTTATTGGTTGATTTCTTGATAGCAGCCATTCTTTCTGGGGTGAGATGGAATCTCTGCATTGTTTTTATTTGCATCTCTCAAATGACAAGTGATATTGAATATTTTTTCATATGTTTATTTGCTATTTCTACATCTTGTCTGAGAACTGGCTGTTCATTTCAGATGCCCGTTTTTGGATTGGGTCTTTAAATTTGGGAGGTCTGACTTTTTAAAGCTATTTATATATTCTAGATGGTAGACCTTTGTCTGAGGAATAGCTGATAAAATTTTTTCCCCACATTTTGAGTTGTCTCTTCACACTATTGGTGGTTTCTCTTGCAGTGCAGAAGCTTTTTAATAAGATGAGATCCCATTTGTTGATTCTTTGTGATAGTTCATGTATGACTGAGGTTTTGTTCATGAAATCTTTTCCTACCTCAGTGTCTTCAAGAGTTCTACCTAATCTCTCTTCCAGTTGGTTTAGTGTTTCTGTTTTAATATTTACATCTTTAATCCATTTTTATTTTATTTTAGTGCATGGTGAGAGTTATAGGTCTGGTTTTAGTCTTTGACAAGTTGAAATCCAATTGTTCCAGCACCATTTATTAAAGAGTCTATCTTTCCTGTAGTGAGGGTATTTGGCTCCATTGTGGAAGAAGAGGTGGCTGAGCATGTCTGGAGTTGTTTCTACGTCTTCTAAGCTGTTCCACTGATCCTCGAGTCTGTTTCTTTGCCAGTACCATGCTGTTTTTATCACAGTAGTTTTGTAGTATAGATTCAAGTTGGGGATTGTGGTACCCTCTACCTTGTCTTTGTTGCCTAGAATTGCTTTTGCTATTTTAGGTCTCTTCTTCCAAATGAATTTTTGAATTGTTTTCTCAAGGTCTGTGAAGTTGCTGTTGGAATTTCAATTGGGATTGGATTGAATCTATATAGCAGTTTTGGAAATACGGCCATTTTCACTATATTGTTTTTTCCTACCCAGGAGGAAGGGATATCTTTTCATTTTCTGATATCCTCTTTGATCTCTTTTTTCACAGTGCTGTAGTTTTCAGAGTAGAGCTCTTTGATTTCTTTCATTAGGTTGATTTCTACATATTTCATTTTTTTGAATGGTATTGTGAAAGGAGTTGTTTCTGCAGTTTCTCTCTCAGTGAGTGTGTTGTTTGTGTACAGGAAGGCTATTGATTTTTGTGTGTTGACTTTGTAGCCCGCTACTCTACTGAAAATGGTTATTAAGTCTAGAAGACTTTTAGTGGAATTCTTGGCATCTTTTATATAGAGTATCATGTCATCTGCAAATAATAATTTAACTTCTTCATTTCCTATATTTACTCATTTTATTTCTTTCTCTTGTCTAATTGCTGTGGCTAATGTTTCCAAAACTATATTGAACAGGAGTGGTGATAGTGGACATCTTTGTCTTGTTCCTGATTTTAGCATTAAGGATTTAAGTTTCTGACCATTTAGTGTGATATTGGCTGTTGGTTTTTCATAGATGGCATTTATCAGGTTGGGATAGAGACTGTCTATTCCAATTTTCTGTAGATTTTTTATTATGAATGGGTGTTAAATTTTGTTGAATGCTTTTTCTGTACCTATTGAGATGATCATCTGGTTTTGTCCTTGGCTCTGTTAATATAGTGTATTACATTTATTGATTGTGTATGTTTAAACATTTCTGCATCCCTGTGATAAATCCCACTTGGTCAGGGTATATGATCTTCTTGATGGTCTTCTGCATTTTGTTTGCCAGTATCGTATTAAAGATTTTTGCATCTATGTTTATTAGGGAAACTGGCCTATAGTTCTCTTTTTCAGGTGGGCCTTTCTCTGCTTTTGGGGTCAAGGTGATGTTTGCTTCCAGGAATGAATTTTGGAGTATTACTTCCCTTTCATCCAGTGAAAATGTTTATGGTCTTTGACTCAGTGGGGAATATTTTGCTCACTTTTTCCCCTCAGTCAATTTTACTCAAGATCATGCTCTTTTTTCTAGTTGGCCTCAAATTTTCTAAATATAATGAAAACTTGGTCTTGTATGTTGATAGTATACATGGGTACTTCTCTGCCTGGAAGGTCTGTGCATAGTTTTTAGTCCTAAACTACTTAATGGATCTCTACTTATTAAACAGAGCTTTGCCATCTGGCTAAAATATTGCACCTGAATGCTTTCACTCTGGACAATATATTTCCAGGTTTGACAGTTTAATGGCTTTCTCATCCCTATCTCAAATTCTCTCCCTTCTGCAATATAGGACAGAGATTGGCCCAGCAAGTTTCATTTTTTATCTGGCAGAAAGCCTCCTGACACTTAAAACTCTGTGATTCAGGTTCATCTGGAGAAAACTAGACATTTGCTGAAGGTAACATGTATTTTTTTTTCAGTGCTGGGGATCAAACCCATAGCCTCATATATGCTAAGGTAAGCAGTCTACTATTGAGATATATCCTCAGCCAAGATAATAAATTTTTGTTTGCATATTAATTTGGGTGAATGACTTAATAAACTTGAAAATTCAGGAAGTGTAACTGGGAAAATAATTTAATCTTTTGTATGTGGATTATGGTCACTTTTTTTATGGTATTGTTTCTGCTGCTGCCTATAAATTATAAGCTACTGCACATACAAAGTTCATACATGAATCTGTTTGAAGCTGAAGGATAATTCTGGTATTGGTTAATATATACAAGAAATGCTGATCTGTAATAATGGAAAGCTTTGATGACTGAAAAGTATTATAATCCCCTTTCCAAAAAAATGTAATGTAATGCTGTCCATTAGAGGAGGGCAGAATGGGCCCTGAGTTTCAGCAGAAGTTCCAGATGCATTTATTGAGTTTAAACTCAGTTCAGAGCAGTGAGCCTGGGAAAACTATTTAAAGATATGCACAGTTGTCAGAAGAGCCAAAAGAATGAGGACATCACAGCATTTTCGGTTCTTTCATATGTTATCTTTACAATCTTTGTCCAATAGACCCACTCCATCACCACGTAGATAACTATAAATTTGTAGAAATAATCATTAAGATCAAGAAGAAAAATAATTAAGGATCAAATAGTGTGATTACTTAAAAAATCAGCTAGAATAAATAAATAAAAGATTTTGGTTAAATATCAAGATGACAACTCTCAGGCCTTCCAAAACTACCTTTCTTCTTGTGGGGCCCGACTGCATGGTTTCAGATGTAACCACAAGTGTGAGTGCCACAGTTTGCTGCCAGGGAGCTACCACCCAGCCCAGGCAGCCATCACGTCCTCTGTTCTCTTATTTAGTGTGAGGCTGCTGTTAGACATACTTCATCAAACTGAAGGTTAAAGATATTTAATTATGTAATAGTCATACCTCTTCCAACTACTGAACCTTTGTAGTGTGTCATTTCAACAGGATTCCCTTTGCATTTCCATGGAGAGGCTATAGACTTTCCAATATACAGTCATGGAATTTCTGCTGGTACCTACATGTGTTCCCCAGAAGTGTGATCTGTCTGCTTAATTTCCCATTACACATTTTCTTTTCTCATATGTGCCATCATCCTACAGAACTTTTTATTTTTCACACTCAAAACATAATATCATTAATATTTAAAAGAATAGCTGCTGGGAGTAGTGGCTCATGCCTATAATCACAGCACTCTTGGAGACTGAGGCATGGGGATCACAAGTTCCTTTGAGTTTTAGCCTGAACAACTTAGTGACTTAGTGAGACTCTATCTCAAAATAAAAAATAAAGAAGGGCAAAAGACATAGCTCAGTGTGAAAGCCCTGGGTTCAATCCCCATTAGTACAAAAACTCCCACCCCCCCCCAAACCTCCACAAAACAAATCACAAAAACCAAAACCAAAATCCAAGCAAAAAACCCCAAAGCCCTCTAATATTTATAGCAGTTTTAGTAGTATCGGTCTTAACATCTTCATTTCCCATATAAGAAACTAAGATTTAGAGATGAGGTCTTCTAGTTTGAATGTGGCAGCACTACATAGAACTTAAAATTAGTTCTGTATTAATCTAAAACCTAGTCTCTTCCCTATGTCACTTTATGATATGACTTTGCTTTATTCTTTCTTACACAGGAAAAAGTAGAAACGAAATTTCTAATAAAATACTATGGTCTATGGCCAAGAGTTTGGTGTATTAGAGTGACTTACTAATTTCCAGAGACTAAAGTGAATAATGAATGGGCTCATTGAGAGTTTCAAAGTGATGTATAATGATTTGTCAAACACCCCAGTCTGAACTGAATGGTAGAAAGTGAGCCAGCTGACATAAACCCAGCTGGACAGAAAGCTGCCCACAGTTTAGATGGCTGATTTTGTACAAGTCAACTTGCTTAGAGTGTAGGATAGGAACATCTGACTCAACAAAGGGACTGACCACTTGAAAAGGTCTATGGTTCTTAAAAAATCTCAGAGATTTGACCAAGGAAGTAGAAAGCAGATTTAGCTTGGCATGTGAAGCTGACAATTGAAAACATTTCAAGTATGCAACCTAGAGTTGTTTTACCCCTCCAAAAATGGACTAATATGGAAATCATGCTGCAGAAAGACCCCCCCGGAAGTTCTTCACATTACTAAGAGTATCATTCCTTCTCATAAGCTAAATGTACATGCAGCACAGAAATAAAGCATTCTAGTTATGTATTTGTTGAAGATTAAACCTGTACTGGAATTTTATAGCATCAATGGGAGGAGAATATAAAAGAATTCATTGAGTCAAAGTGCAAGTACTATTCTGTAAATGCTTAGTCTGAAGATTAACTGACTTGTCAAGCCAAGGATTTAGCTCAGTGGCACTGTGCCTGACTCACAAGCACAAGGTCCTGAGTTTGATCCCCAGCACCTCCCCCCAAAAAGAAAAAAAGGGTAAACTGACTAGTCAAAAACTAGAACCAGCTGGCTTTATAAGAAAGTATATCCATGCTATTGTATTTTATCAGCATAGGCATAAGTTACTTATTCATATTGATGCCTTCATTTAAAAAGTAGTAGAAAATCCACTACAAAAAATGAAATCAGAGCATTTTATGAAAGTTTAGCAGAACATAAAATTATCAGGCTTATGAATTCAGAATTAAATGCTCTTTTTCCTAGATTCTTCTTCTACTTTGAAGTACTTCTAACAGCAAAAACTTACCATACTGTCATTCTAACCTTAGACTTCCAACCTTCAGACCATTAGATAAATTTGTATTGTTTATTAGCTTTCCAGTATGTGGTACTTTGTTATAGTAGCCGAAACTGTTTTAGACAATTATTCATTTTATGGCTAAAATGAATGTGATTATAAAGTAAATATCAAGCACATTAATATTCTCTGAATCCTCTGTTTATAACCTGAATTCTGGGGTGAAGGTATAGACAGAGGCCAGTCCTTTCTGCCTCCTGAGCTGGCCTGGCTTCTCTCTTCCATGTTGTGCCATGGCACTTTATACATAGAGCTAAATTAGCATATACTACTTGTATTTATACCTTCATGTCTTTCAGTAATCAGGAATATTTGAAGGCCAAGGTTAAATCTTATATCACATCCTGCAATGTCCTTTCCCTAGTTACTTTATTCATATTAGTATTAAGCAACTGTTATATCTCTTGATACTTTAACATTTGACCTATTTTGGGTGGGAGGAGGAGGGAGGAAGAAGTAAGTTTGAACAAAGTAGGAAGCAGAGGAAATGAGGATGGTCTAGCTCCATTTGGCTCAGGGTACTGTTTTCATTTCCTATTGTTAAAGAAATGAGTACCAAAGAACTGACTGTTGAAGAGAGTTTTGGAGATTCTGGTTGGGAGGGTTTTCTTGGAGGCCCTGTGGAAGTGAGGTATAGATTTGGGGGAGGAATGTGTATGCAATCTACAGACTAGAAGCTTTGGAGCTCTAAAGGAAGTTCTCTTGGCGACATACTAGAATTCTTAAGCCAGCAGAGCCTAGGTGAGGCTTCTTGAGCCTGAGGAAGTACTTATTCTGTGGCAGCTATAAGCAGCTGAACTTCTCCTTGAAGTTCCTGGGAAGTTGTTGGCCATTCCAGCTTGTTGTCATGAAGTGGGTTAGAGAGCTTCTGATCCAGAATTTCAGATGGATCAACAGCTATGTATTGTGCCTGTCTTTACTGTGAGAAGTGATATTCTGGTGGGCACTATGTTAGGGGCTGGACTGTTCTGATTACAGGAAAATCCAAGAGAATGTAGTGGTGTTGGAGGGGATATTACACCCCATATTAGCCAGACCCTCTTGTATTTTGGAGTAAATGGCAAAGAAACAAAAAAACTCAGATAGTAATTTCTACAGAGAATAACACTGAGCCCCCTGGAGGCACAAATGAACAAAAACACAACAACAAAAAGACTTTCTGTCATGGCTTTGGTTTCTATGAAAGTGATGTGAAGGGTAATAAACAGTGAGTTATCATCCTTGTAAGCTTTGATTGAAACTATTTGTATTAATCAGTATCTTACCATATATATGAGTATATGAGAAATCAAATTGAAAACGGAGAAGTACAGGAAATGAAGAAACAGAGTGACTCAGATATCAGCAACACAGGAAATGTACCATGAGAGACACAAGGGAGCAAGGGAGGGGTATTTTTATGGGACTATAGGGCTGGGGAATTTGAAACTCCAGTTGGCCTCTCTTGCCATGAAGTCATGCTAGAGACACAGCCCAAGGGAGAAACAGGTAAGAATATACTCAGGCTTTGCATTTTCTCCTGTTCTTATCTTTGCAAGATGCCTTTTATTAGCTAAAGCCAGAAGCTCACTGGGGACTTGAGGAATACATCTGAAGGGGTGAGTATCTCCTTGAAACTGAGTAGACCAGGGGCAAGAGGGAAATGAGGAGCAGCGTATTCTTTATAGTAGTCTGTTGGGTAATATGATAGAAGAAAATTGTGTATGTGTGAAAGTGCATGTGAGTGCATGTGTGTGCATGTGTGTGTGTGTGTGTGTGTGTGTGAGTGATATGGAGTAGTGATTGAGAGGGTGTCTGAAATTCAGAGAAATT
This sequence comes from Heterocephalus glaber, assembly GCF_000247695.1. The sequence goes on along the minus strand of NW_004624789.1, from coordinate 12,786,839 downwards.
CTTAACTTTACTGCCAGAAGAACTGAAGTTTATGCTGGCTTGATACTCAATTTTCAGACCAAGGGATCATGTTCAATATGAATTCATTTTACAGACTTTAATAAACTTAGAATCTGCCACTAGCTCATATGGGCTTATCTAAGACTATATTCCAAGTGAGAGTAGCAGATAGATTTTTATTCTAAAATTTAGAAACAACCAAGCAATTAAGTGGTGTTTGGTCTTTACACTGAAACAGTTTTACTCACTTCTCACTATGGTAATCATGGACGAGTTACACTCAGAGGAAGTAGGTGTGTTTATGTACTTTAATTTATTCACGATGTTGTCACCAGGGATGGGCAAACTTATTTGTACAAAATACAAATTGGCATAAAGGCTTACATAAAAATCAACTATTTAAGGGCTGAAAGTGTTTAATTAGCCTTTTTTCTTTTTTAATTTTCATATGTCTCTTGCTTTTTCCATTTTCAGCCAAGAGAGACAGTACTGAAATGTCATTAAAAAATGTTGATTTTGCCCTTAAGAACAGGAAATGCCTAGAATTCTGCTAGTGAAAGGGTTTGTATGAAATTCCTCATGTAATTTGTATAATGAAGGGGATTAAATATGTTCAGATGAGTATCCAACTTTGGGAAATTTGTCACTATGATGCTTCAGATCCATTGACATTTCCCCAAAATATTTCCTCTCCCATATGTCAGAGAATTACACTCAAGATCAAGTAATGAGGATAATTGAGTCTATGCAGGTTTTGGATTTCATACTACTTTGAATGTGAAATAGATTAAATAGAGAGGACACTTGAGAAGTAATGAATTCCAACAATAATATCAATTGTTGTAAAAAAAAAAAAAAAGGACAAGCAAGTGAGTTTTTTACAGCATTAAAGTGATATCAACATTTTCTTCTTTAAGAGGAGAGACATTTGGGCTAGTAGGAAATAACAGTGCACTCTCTGAATACTCTCAGACTACCTAAATTGACTTTTGGCTTGCATGATGAACTTCTTGTCATTCAAATCATGGAACTAATTTAATAATAGTTTCAGAAAGCAGTGTCATATAATGGCCAAAATTAAAAATTGTGCCGTTCTCATGTCCTCCTTATATAATGGGAAAGAATTACCTCTTTTTTTGGTTTTTAGTTACTTGAGACGTTTATACTTGCCCAACCTGAAGATCATTTTATTGGTTTAGTCAACATTTGGGGGTGGGCTAAAGCACACTAAGATTTGCGAATTATGTTCCAGTAACTTTGTAAGGTGCTTGGCAATGCTTGGAGGAAGAACAGGCCTTGTTCAGTGGACAAATGGATGGCTGACTCTTTCACAGCCACAGGCTGCTCTCAGTGATTAGAACTGGGTGCAGATAATATGTGGCAGGAGTCCTGGCTTGGAGAACCTAGCTGGGCTTTGGAGTAGAGTAGGGCATTGCCTGTGTATTCTCAAATCCAGTCCCTATCCTCTTGTCAGTACTGCAGAGAAGCTATCTATGTTAATTATTTCCAATCCTTCCTGTCAATCACATTCTTCCTAGTATTGGCACTGGAAGACATGGACATGAGACAAGAAGGTGAGAGGGAGAAATAATCAGGGTACTTCTCTCCACCTCTCTCTCTTTTTTTAGAGATTTCTAGTAACTTTCTTCTGTGGAAATCCTGCCAGGTAGCTTGTTCTTCCATGGCTCAAACTCCCACTCTCTGAGCCTGTGGTGTGCCAGCTTCTACCTTGTCTCTAGCTTCTGAGATCTAATGACATCATATCCTGTCTTGGTGCATCCAGCTTTGGGAATTATAGGAGTCTCTTGCAGATGGATATTCCCCAGTTGGTTGCTTTCCCTATCAATATTTGTTCTTTGGGCTCTTCTAACACCTATGTGTCTGGTATCCCAAGGTAAACTCCCTCTATTGAGTTACTGGGTATAGGAATTTTGTTCCTTGCTGCTTCAAGAATGATACAGAACCTAATGGGTGTAAGTTAAAGTCTATATTTGACCCATTATGAACAGAATACTAAAAGTATCCAAGGCCATTTCTCCAAAAATTGTAATGGAAGTTTAAGAAGATTCCTATCATGGTACTAAGCACATTGAAAGCATCCAGTAAAGTTAACTCTTAAGCCTATGATTAAAGAACTGCAACACTGCTCTCTAAACTATTTAATACAGAGAATCCTAGGGAAAGAAGAAAGGCATCATGATTGTATGAGTAACATGTTCTTTTAAGAGGGTGTGTGGGTTGTTGAAAGGTCATGAAATACAAATTGGAGTTGTTTGAACATACTGTCTATGGAGAAGATCAGATTGTCTGGGAGAAAAAGATCACACAAGGGTGTATTCTAGGGAAAGGATCAATTGGGAGACGAAAGTAAATGTTGGCTGAAAGACCTGGAGGCATGCCCGTGGAACAAGAAGGGTAGCCATCAAGTAGTTACAAAAGCTGAAGGCTCATAAGGATAACTTCTGGCTGTGTAAATTCTCAGTGGATTAGTGCAAACCCAAAATATCAAGAGAGAATAGTCCCTTGTGTATAAGAAAGCAATGCTGTTTATCCCTCATTGCTACAGTTTTGCTAATGTACTTTCAACACAGTATCAGAACTTTTCCATGTCATATCTAGGGATTTTATATGGAAACCTGGTTAAATAGAAAAACCTTGTAAGCTTACACCTGTTCACAGGACCACATTCAAAGAAAATCTTTTTAACTGACAAATTTCAATTAATTTAGATGTTTTTAATATCCTTTACTGAAAATATCACATATAGAAATAAAGTTTATTAGTGTGATAGACATGAAATTTATGATATGATGGATCCATTTGTATAAGTTATGGTGGAAAAAGACTGGTTAACTTTGGTAAATGTATTTACAGTGTAACATGAGGTAGTAGGTGCACAATTATGCTTGTTGAGTTAAATGTGTATTAAATCGAAGCACTGACAATATGAAATGATATATTTTCCAAAAATTTCACAAGACAATCCCACGTAACAACAATACATTATGAAATAGTAAGTTTGATACTACAAAATAAGATACAAATATAAGATATTATTGTTATTCTAAAAGTACCTTGAGTACCATAGCAAAAGTTGTTGGCATTAAATCATGAATCATGTTTTTAATCTTGCAACAAAGGGAATATCAGGTATTTGTATCTTTGATTTATATTTCAGTAAATGATGGTGTAGTATAGAGGTCGTGGAAAATATAAATCCGAAGCAGACTTGAGTCTGTTTTTTATGATACTGAGTTTGGGTGGAATGGAAACATTCCATTTTAAAAGTATTATAGCAAACCTCTTTCTTCATACAATAAAACATATAGGTTGAGTCTGCTCTTTACAGCACTTGCTCTTTTCTGGCCACAGAGAGCAAGGGGATCATCCTAGATTCCCTGCCCCAACTGGCTCATGTTATCTTCATCCTTAGGCTAAATATGCTACCAAGTTGGTACCATATACCAACTGTATATGCAGTTGCTTTGGGTTCAGTGCCTGACAAGGGAAACCCCATTATTTGCACAGAGAGAGTATTTGTGTCACTTACTACAATGGGCAGCTGCTACATTTGCTATTAGGTTAGACTGCAAGAAACTTCTCACTCATAAGGGTACACTCATCAAGAGTCCTGGGACTATTTGGAAATACAGATTTGGGAATAAACACATGTGGAAAGTTCAAGTCAGAAAAAAATCCCAATAGTTCAGTCTTATTTACATAGAGGTTAAAGTTAATAACATTTGGTTAACCACCACTTTATGAAATCTTCCTTTATGAACTTAAACTATTTCATAGGACTCCTTTGCTAATTTTTTCTACCTTACCTTTTTCAATACTCAAATAAACTACCCTAAGAAGGGGGATAATTTAATATGCTGCCTAGACAAAGCTGTTGTTTTATGTTGGAAAAACAACACAGAGAGTCCTAAATGAAAATAGAATAGAGATCCTTTCAAATATACCAATATATTGAGATTTTTAATTTTCAATAAATTATCTTGAAAAGTAAATGTGTTTCCAGATAGTCTTACTTTGAGTATCCTAAAATTCTTGAAGACATTTGGCACTGCTGACAGAAAATTAACTTGCGATTTATTCAAATTATTCTTTGTGAGGAGAAAAATAGCTCAGTAGTTGAGTGGAAACAAAATCCCTAATGTTTCTTATTTGTCTAATTGCTTTATCAAGGAATAAATATAAACAATAAAATAGATGGTTGAAGAAAGATACAAATCATGCTTATGTTCATAGGCTTCCTCCCACTCTACATAGCTTTACAGTTGCTATTTTGAGCCCATGTATGCTCTATCATTACCAACATTTATAAAATGTAATAGTTACCCACTCCTTATTGTTTTCTCCTCCTTCTTCTACTTTACTCTTTCTTCTTATATCCTTCTTCTCTCCTTTTTTCCTTTTTCCCTCTACTCTCCTCTGCCTTCCCTTTTCCAACAAAAATATCCCTTTTAAGCATTTTCTGAAGATAGGATATTGTTGGTTCAAAGATAGGTTGTAAATAGTGCATTGAAAGTATAGAATGGATTTTAAAAATTAGAGTTTATTGCAGAGAATCCACAAGGAGGATGGATATCAAAAGGATGTTCTAGAAATGATAAATCCATCAATCTGTCTGGAATGAAAAGAAATAGTGGAAGGTAAGAGATTGGCCAGGTTATGAAAGCCCATGAGTGCTTTGTTTAGATTTCATTTTATATGCACTGGAGAACTGTCAGTGGTTTTTAAATCACAACATATGCTCAAGAGTGTTTTGAGAAGATAAATATATTAATTATCCAGATCCATGTTTTTTTGGGGTTTTTTTTTGGTACCAGGGATTGAACTCTGGTCCTTGTGCTTGTGAGGCAGGTGGCGGAACCACTGAGCTAAATCCCTGGCCCGATAAACATGTTAATTAAAGTATAGGTTTAGCTATTGTAACAGATGGCAATAATAAAGTGACTTCAATAAGATCAAAGTTTATTTGTCAGTCTACTAACAATTGAAGCTTATCCAAATTGGTAGGTTGACTCAACAAAATCTAGGTTTCAAGATTCTTCTAGTTTGTTACTTCAGTATCCCCAGAGCTTGTGCTTCTCCCCAGGGCCCATGACAGCTTGCCTCTGTTTCCACATATATGCTACAAGAAAGCAAGGTGAACAGGGCAGGTACTCAGCTGAAAAACTAGGGTTATATTAGTATGACAAGAATACTGGGGTATAAAGGTCAAACATAATTAACCTGAAAGGCAGCAATGTGTAGTGTGTGTGTGTGTGTGTGTGTGTGTGTGTTTGTACATTAGAATAGAGTATCTGGCCTTGTCTCTTACATACACTATTAACTTAGTACTTGCTTGTATATAGTGTTCTGAACAACTATGTGCTTCCTGGTCTCATGGGAGAAAATTAGATCATTTCATGGAAAGAATCTATTTATAAGGAGATGGAAGACAGTAGAGTAGAAGATTAGTAGACTCAGTGTCAAGGGTTTAAATCTCAATTCATTACAACTTGGGTGGCTTTGCACAGGTTACCTAAACTTATTGAATCTTCATGTCTTTGCTATATTTGAGGTTTGCTGTATATGAGGTTCTAAGGCTTCTAGAAAAAAGAAAATATACATAGTGTTACTTATAAGAATTAAAAATAAAAGGGTATATCATTGCCTTGCTGTTAATATAAGTGTCAGTGTGAGTATTATATGAACAAGTAGATAAAAATAATAGAATAATACAATCAGGAAAAAGACATGAAAATGATTATGAATTTGACTGTGATCTTTATTCATTTCTTTGTCCTCAGTGTCTGGCCTATGGCAAGCCCAACCCATCTTGCTTGAGTTTATGTTTTAAATAGCAAATTTTAAAACATCATATCCAAATGTTGTAGGGAAATTAGTTCTATTTATTTGGAGTTGGCTAAGACTTTCTCCATCTCATTTCTATTTGTTAGTTCTCTGTAGTGACTACATGGTAGAGGATAAAAGTTTAACATGAAACTTTTGGGTTTTTTTTCATATTATCAGGAAATGCTTATCAGTTGTATTCTTCATTTTCTCTCAAATCACCTTTTGCTGAAGCTCTTCCATCATCTAGACTAAACCATGAAATTTTTTGCCTTAAAATTGAGTCTCAGAGATGACTTTTAGACTCCATAGTAATAGAATGATCTTGAGATCTAGTTTTCTTAAAAAGGAGATTTTTATTTCTTAGTATAAACATCAAAAAACAAGACTAGCAGGCTATCATTTGGGAGTTTTATTTGAAGTTGTATGGAAATATTACAGTCTATTTTAAGGAAGTTCTTCACAGAATACCTAGTGTTTTATTTTTGTTTTGTTTTCCCATGGAGACAGGAAGGTGGGAAGAAGAGAAACAAGAAGTCAGACATTGTCCTAGTTTTCCTCTCTTGGCCAAACCCCAAGGAGTGGGAGTGGGAGACTGAAATACCCAAAGTTTTAGACAACTCCCAGACAGGGAATATGGACACCAGCTCCTCACAGAATTTGTTTCTTTTCACATGCATTGGAGCATTATTGTGCCCACCATGTGATACTTTGCAATAGCTCCATATCAAGATAGATAGGCTGGATATGTCACACTGCTAACCTGCAGACTGAATATGATCTTTTGGAGATCAAAATACTTCTGTATCCCTTGGCAGGGAGACACTTAAATTTGGACAAGGAAGCAAAAGAAGTTTTATTAAACTATCTCCATAACAAGAACCAGTTTCTTCTCAACAAATACTATGGACAGATTTCTCAAGGAAAAACCAGAATAACTACATTGTGATAGAGAGGAAGGAAAATAGCAAAGGAAGATCAGTGTCTCCACATTACCTAGATGCCCTTTTTGAAAGGTGGACCAGGAAAGGGAACCTCTAAAAAAGTGAGAAATTTATAGTTGACTGAATATTAATTCCAAAGAAGTAATTTGGAAAATAGAACCATCCCCCCTGAAGATTTTATAGAGATTCTAGAGAAAGACAATATATGTTATAGATGATATCAAAAGGTGTAGGATATATCTGGATTGTTATATAAACATTTCAGTATTACTAAAGTACTGAAAATATCTACTACATCCCAGAGGGAAAATGATAATTACTTGTGCTTAAAATGTATGAATTTTGGTCAGAGGATTCATAATAAAATATTGTGTTTTGTAAAAAGGAAGCCATTGATTCCACAAGTTTCATAATTTGTAAATTTCTCTGTGACTAGCAGAAATTCTTCCTACGAGGAGAAGGGTGGAGAAATTTAAACTCTGCAAGAGAAATCCAGCTGGCCTCCATGGGCCCTTGTCAGACAACTTGGAAACTCCACAGGAGGTTAATGAACATCCTATCAAAGGCACAAGAAGTAGGCAGAAAATGCCTATTGCCAATAGAAGGTAGGGCCTGGAGGCAGAGCCAGGGCACCAGCCCCATTTGTTTTTGTGCCCACTGTTTGGTTTGGCAAAGGCAGGTACCCTTCTAGGAGGGAAATGATTTCTGTATTGGTCTGCAAAATAAAAGGATGTGGGCTCAAAAGAAAGGATTGAGTTGTTCTGAAGGTTTGGTTCATTTTCTTGGGACCTCCCCAAGCACACTGATAATTTCATAAGAATGAAATGGAGGCAGTGATGAAAAAGAACATATTGTAACCACTGTCTGAATTTCCAGTTTGTGTAATATTTACTTATTAATATTTATGAAATGAAGAAGGAAAAATTCCAAATAATTAATCTAATCTATGTGGTGGTACAGGATTGCCACTATTCATTAGACATTAGGCAATAGATGTTATATTTTCTAAGTTTATGAGGAAATACAATTCCATATGACCCAAGGGAGATCCTTTGAAGGAAAGTATCACTACTAGGCAGTCTATAATTAAATGTCTACATAAAAGAATTCATAGGCTAAAGAAATGGAAATATGCACTTACAATGCAACAAGTACTTTGTTATTTGGTCATTTATATATTACAGTGTTGTTAAATACCCTCATTGTACCAAGTACTGAGGTAGACCCTGGGGACATCTAAGACATTGCTATCTAATTGGGGTAATGAACTTGAATGAAGCAAATGCCAAGAGAAGAACAAATTGGACCCCAAAGCAGCATAAAGAGTTCAGATTGGGGATCTAGGTTGGGGAAACAGAGAAGTTTTCATGAAGGAGGTGGTATCTGTTATACAGAGTCACATGGAATCACCTCTAAGATCCTGCAGGTGTTTGATAAATAGGGCATTCTTGGGTAGTTCTTAAAAAACAAGACAATTGTTCATCAGGAGGAAGTTTAATGAAGAGTAGTTTACCTTTATGTGTGATTTTGCTTTCTGTTATCTCAATTACACTGTGATCCAAAAATATTAAAAGGAAAATTTCAGAAGTAACTACTAAATTTTATATTGTACACTTTAATAAATCTCATGATGAAAGCGTATTGTCATTTTACTTTATCTTCTCTGGAACATGAATATTCACTCTGTATACACTTCCCATTAAACACTAGTTGCCTTTGAAATCATATTGACTCTCAGTATTGCAACACCTGTGTTTAAGTTACTTTTATTTTACTGAGTGATGACCCCAAAGTACCATTTTAGTGTGACATAAACATGGGGTTTGATGCTATTCATGTTCTGGTCATCCAGTGGCATTCTTTTTTTTTTTTTTTTTGGTACCAGATATCTAACTTGGGACCTTGCGCTTGCAAGGCAGGTGGCGGAACAACTGAGCTAAATTCTTGGCCCCTCCTGTGGCATTCTTAGAACTTATCCCCTAAGTATAAGGTGGGACTACTGTATACTCCTTAAGACAACTTGAAATGAGAAGATCAAATCATATTTTAGTATCTTATTTTATTTGTTTTGATCATCCATGAGGTGATCTCAACTGTACAATGTTGCATTTTGCTTTATGACTTTATCATTATGAAAGGCAAGTTTGCTGGAGAAGAGCTATAAAGGAAAATCAAGTGTGCCAGAGATGTCCTCTAACTACTTCTCCTTTCTGTAAGCTTCATATTTTAGCTCTTCTCTTCCCTGTGATCAGTGTGATGTATAGCTTGTGCTTACCCACTCTTCCTCTATTTCTTTATGGGTAGGATAGAAACGTTAATTTCATTGGTATTTAGCTTTAGAATTTAGAGCTTTATCTCTGACAACTGTGGTTTTTATTATTTTTGTTCCTTTAACATTAATTTTATTGGTATATTTTAGATATACATAATGTTCACATTCATCATAGGGAATTTGTACCTGTATGTGATATATCTTGATTCTTCTTTTTTCCCCAATTCTCCCTTCAACCCCTTTCTATTCCTTACTTGCAAAAGCTTTACTTCTATTTTTCTTCTACTATCTCTTTCCTTCCTTCCTTTCCCCCTCCTCATCCCCTTTTCTCTTTCCCATTTGAACATTTTCTTCCGATTTTCCAATATCTATTATTCATTTTGGAGCTTATTTACCTTTATGGTTTCTCACACCAGAGAAGCAATGTGATATTTAAACATGTGTGTCCAATTTATTTCACTCAAGAATATGGTCTCAAAGTGCATCCATTCACCTAAAAAATGTCTTAAGTTTATCCTTTATGGCAGAGTAGTAACCCATTGTATAAAAAAAAATCTTCTTTATTCATTCATCCATTGATGGGCATTTGGACTGTTTGTAAGATTTAGCTGTTAAAAATTGGGCTGCTATAAAATGGATGTGCACATACAACATTGTAGTATGATGGTTTTAATACTTTCAGGAAGATCCTGAGAAGAGGAAGAGTTGAGTAAAATGGAGCCACTAGTTTTAGTTTTTTGAGGAATCTCCATACTGATTTCCATATTAGTTGCACCAATCTACACTCCCACCAATAGTGGAGAAGGGTTCCTTTTTCCTCACAGCCCCTCCAGCATTTGTTATTGATTGACTTCATGATAGCAACCATTCTTTCTGGGGTGAGATGGAATCTCAGCATTGTTTTAATTTGCAGTTCTCAAATGACCAGTAATGTTGAACATTTTTTCATATATTTAATTGCTGTTTGTATTTCTTCATGTGAGAAACATCTATTCATTTCTTATGTCCATTAATGGATTAGTTCTTTAAATGTGGGGAGTCTGATGTTTAAAAATTCTTTATATATTCTAGGTATTAGTCCTTTTCTTGAGGAACAGCTAGAAAATTTTTTTCCCACTTTGTGGGTTGTATCTTCACTCTGTTGGTGGTATCTTTTGTTGTGCCAAAGCTCTTTAATATGATGAGATCCCAGTTGTTGATTCTTTGTGATATTTCCTGTGCAATCAGGGTTTTGCTCATAAAGTCTTTGCCTACACCTATGTCTTCAAGAATTCTACCTGTTTTATCTTCCAGAAGATTTAGGGTTTCTATTTTAATATTTAGATCTTTGATCCATTTCAATTTTAGTTTAGTGCGTGGTGGGAGACATGGGTCTAGATTTTAACTTCAGCATATGGAAAGCCAGTTTTCTCAGCACCATTTATTAAAGAGGCTGTCTTTCTTCCAGTGAAAGTGTTTGACCCAATTTGTCAAAGATAAGCTGAGTATGTTTAGAGTTGTTTCTGCATCTTCTAATGTATTCCATTGATCCTTTGGTCTGTTATTTTCCCAATACCATGCTGTTTTTATCATAGTAGCTTTGTAGTATAATTTCAAGTCAGGAATTGTGATGCCCCCTTCCTTGCCTGTTTTCCAGAGTTGCTTTTGCTATTCTAGGTCTCTTCTGGCTCCAAATAAATTTGAGGATTGTTTCCTCTAATTCTTTAAGGTATGCTATTGGCATTGTAATCAAGATTGCATTAAATCTATATAACAATTTTTGAAGTATGGCTATTTTTGCTATATTATTCTTCCTACCCAAGAATAAGGGATATCTTTCCATTTTCTGATAGCTTCATCTATCTCCTTTTCCGTAGTACTATAGTTTTTGATGTAAAAGTCTTTTACTTTCTTTGTTAGATTGGTTCCTAAGTATTTATTTTTTTTTATGCTATTGTGACAGGTGTGGTTTTCATAATTTCTCTCTCAGTGAGTTTGTTATTTGTGTACAGGAAGGCTATTGATTTTTGAGTACTGAATTTGTATTCAGCTATGCTCTACTGAATTTGAATATTAAATCTAAAAGGCTTTTGGTGAAGTTTTTGGGATCTTTTATGTAGAGTATCATGTCATCTGCAAATAATGATAATTTTAATTTTTTCCTTTGTTATCCTTATTCCTTTTATTTCTTTTTCTTGTCTAATTTCTCTGGCTAATGTTCCCAAAACTCTTTTGAATAGAAGTGGCAATAGTGGACATCATTGTCTTGTATCTGATTTTAGAGTGAAAGGTTTCAGTTTTGACCATTTAGTATGATATTG
>NW_004624789.1:12735854-12770844 GCF_000247695.1 Heterocephalus glaber | reverse complement strand
TTCACACTAAAATCAGGAACAAGACAAGGATGTCCACTATCACCACTCCCATTCAATATAGTTTTGGAAACATTAGCCACAGCAATTAGACAAGAGAAAGAAATAAAAGGAACAAAGATGGGAAATGAAAAATTTTTTTTCCAAAATTCTAGATGGTTCCCACCATATCTAATAAAAAGTTCTTCATTTTTAACATTGTATTTGCTTATTATTTTCATTTCAATTGCTTATGATTTCTTATGAATGTCACGTGGAAGAAACAATTTAAAAAAATTTAATATATGTGCAACTCATAAAATCATAAAATCTAATTTTCAGTTTGACACAGAATTCAAAAACAACTCCAACTGTCCAAATGCAACTCTTGGAAACATTTTGGAATTGATTCCAAATATCCTTTTTTAGTTATGGGTCCCATTTCCCTTCACATACTTTTTAATTTTCCTTTTTTCCCCCAAGTTTCAGAAAAGTGAGAGTTCAAATGAATACCGTATGATCATGAAATCACATACTCATTAGATTGGATAAGACCTTCATAGTTATTTTATTCCCCATTGTATTTTTGAGATATATATATATCAAATATATATATATATCTCCAGAGATGGTCTGTCTTATTCTTGAACTCCTAAGAGGGGGGAATTACTTTCAAAATAATACATTCCTTATTTGAACATCTATGTTAGGAATTTTTCCTCCTAGGGCCTTTCTCTTCTGGAGTTATCTGGAACAGTTCCTCAATCTATATGCAAATCTTTCATTGTTTTATATCATCAACTATCGGTCCCCAAAATCTTCTCTTCCCTCAGGGGTCCACTATCTTTCATTTCCTTGGTCTTCTCTTCTATTGTATGGCTGGCTGACTGCTGCTGTCAGAATGTGCTTAGTTTCTAAGTTTTCTACAGCATAGTGCTGCTCCACATTGGACACAAACTCGGTTGTGGCCAAATAAAGCTGCTATACTTCTTCATTCTAAAAGGATAAACTTTCAGCAATGCACATTAAGAATTGTGGCTATCATATTTCATTTTTTACTTTTATCAGGTTTACTGTTGACTTAAACCATGTTATTTTTTTTACCATGTTTTTTGCTATCCAGAACTCAGACTTTTTTCAGATCTCAGTGAAAGACTAAATTATCTCCTTCAGACATCCTCATACTGTTCAACCTGGCTTAGAGAGACATTTTTAGTGTTTATTGGGTCCTAAATCATTCATAATCATTTCCAACTTTCTATCATCCATAAATTTAGTGTAACTCTCTCCCATATCTTTATGTGGGTTATTAATAAAATTATTTGGTGTGAGAAAATTAAGGCAACTATTCCATAGGTTGTTATCAACACATAGATGACTACCTATAGCATACAACATATTTTGAAAATGAAAAATGCATCTAATTTTATGGTTATCTCATTTCATTCCTCCATATTATCAACTAAGCTATTTAGAGATTTAAGAAAATGCAGATGTCACATGTTTTTATCTACTGCATTTTCTTGGTCTGCCAAAGTAGGAAACATAGGTTCATCTGATGTGAGCTTTTTTTTTTTTTGGTACCGGGGATCAAACTTGGGTTCTTGCCCTTGTGAGGCAGGTGGCAGAACCACTGAGCTAAATCTCTGGCCCCTGATATGACCTATTATTAATGAACTCATGCTAACACTTAGTAGAATTTGTTAACTGTCTCTGTCTGCACAACATTTCCCTCTTCTGGAGTTTTGTTGGCATTGCTGTGCTGTTCACTGTCCTCTGGTGTGTGCTCTTTCCATCTCCACCTCTACTTTGAAACAGAAAAGACATTTGGGGATCTGTAATCCTTCAGATCCTCTATATCTTTTCATTTCTTTGCTTTCATACCTACCTCATATTTGCATTTCACTCAATACATGTGTGACTCTACCTGATAGAATTACAAAACATAAATATCCCTTAACATTTAAATGAATTTATTAAATTCTTTAAGTATTACTAATGTTTCCTACAGAATATTCATCCTGGGGGTGATGCCGAACTGAGAATAAAATCAGAAATATGAGCTTTCATTGACTCCCCATTTTTTGTTCACCCCTAATTGTGAGCTTCAAAAATGGGGCTGTATTTTTTTTTTGGTACTGGGAATCGAACTCAGGTCTGTGCACTTGTGCAGCAGGCGGTGAAACCACTGAGCTAAATCTCCGGCTCGGGACTGTATTTTTTGACACTCATTGCTAGGAAAATGAAAAAACCGGTTAGGAGAAAATATTTTCAAGTCTCATATACAATCAAGCACTTAAATCCAGAAGATAAAAAGACTAGAAAAGGAGTAATAAAATAAACAATATAATAAAAAGTAGATCTGAATAGACAACTTGCCAAAGAAATATGTGGATGAGAAATAAGCATATGAAATGATGTTTGACATCATTAATCAGCAAGGAAAGACAAAATAGTCATTGAGTACTTCCTAGGCATGCTTAAAGGAATAACTGGGTATACCAAATAAGGACAAAGATGTACAGAAACCTAAACTCTCATACAATGCTCATGCAGGTATCAAGTGGTTCACCCACACTGGAAAATGATTTATCAATTTCTTATAAAGTTAAACATATACTTAGCACAAAATCTTAGCAATTTAACTCTGCAAATATTTATCATAGAGAAATGAAAACTTACATTCACCAAAAGCCTATACAAATATGTTCAGAGCAGCTTTCTTTGTAATTTCAACAACTGGAATCAGTCCAAATGTCTTTCAACTATAGTATAGCCATATAATGTGATGCTACCCATCTATATAAAAAGAACAAAGTATTTATTCATGCAAAAATACAAATGGATCTCAAAAGTATTATATTAGTGCAAGAAACCAGGCTTGAAAGATGGAGCACTATATATTTGATTTGTATGACAATTGTTTAAAGGCAAAATTATACAGACAGAGAATAGATAGGTGCCTATAAGAGGGTCAGTATGGAGGAAGGGACTGAGTATAAAGGGCATGAGGAATTTTTTTTTGGATGATGATACTCCTTTATCTTGATTGCAGTAGTAAGCTACATATGATTACATGTGTTTGTCATCTCATGGGATAATACATTAAAGGGTGAAGTTTTTAAAAAAGTAGATATGTATCTTCTTTATTCTTATTATCCAAGAAATTTTGTTTCTGAAAAATAGAACTAGTTTAATTTTCTTAACATATGGTAAATGTCATCCAAAAAGATTTTTAATAGCTGTATGAGATTTTCAGACATCTTCATCTATTCATGGTACTGTAACAAAATGCTGCTATTCTATGTGGCTTAAGAACAACATAAATTTATTTCTCACACTTTTGGAGGCTGTAAAGTCCAAGATCAAGGAAGCAGTTGATTTGGTGTCTGGTGAAGGCATCCTTCCTTACAGAGGGCCATCATCTAACTGTAATTTTATTTGATGGGAAAAATGAGGAATATTTTTGAGGCTTTTAAAAACATGACCTAATTACCTCCCTAAAGCCCCACCTTATGTCATCACTTTAGTGGTTAGAATTTCAATGTATGAATTTTGCAGGGGTGGAAGGTTGTACATGCTTGTGGGAGAGTGGTAAACAATCTGTTCATTGCACAGAGTGGCCATTCTGATCTCTCTTTTGAAGCTCTTCTCTCAAGGCCATTTCTCTTCTTGTGGAGTTCTCTAATGTAGATCTGATTTAACCTTCAGGGTTACAGCCCTTTATTTAGAATGTCTGAGAATCATTCCTGGTTTTTCCAGACATTAATATAATACATACCCAATGGCCAGAAGCTTTCTGGGATTTTTTTTCACATCTCCTTGAACTCTAGCCCCAGTTTAACATTTGGAAAGGGCTTAGTAATGATGAAATACACACAAATTAAGTATGTCTGGTAAGACCACATTTTCCTGGTGCTTTATAGAATCGTGAGGTTTTAAAAACCACCAGTCCAGATCAGATTTTACCTGTTTTTCAGTGAATATGGAATGTGGAGTGGAATCATGGAATCACAGAATGTTCAAGCTGGAAGACTGTTACAGTTCACCAAGTCCAATTCTTTATTTTGCAGAATCCAAAACTTCATTGCTTGTTGGCCATTATCTGGTAACTTCAGGCACTCTCTGATCTTACATTCCTTGGGCTTCATCCAGACCCAGGTTTAAGAAATGCTGTACTCCTAGAGAAGTGCATTGCACTTGGATAGAGCAAAGCAAAACAAAAGTCGGCCACTTATTCTACTTGCAGACAGGAGTATAAATATGCACTTCCAGGGGTGCATCAGTGATCAGCTATGCTGTGGTTCAGTAAAATGAGGCTTATTTAAGTAGCCTTTGAGTTTTCCTCTAAGGTCATGCAGGAATTGGGTTCCTTCAAGGTTTCTGGCAGTCTGGTAGTAAGGACTTCTGACAATCTATTTTATTTTATGTATTTATTTATTGATATTTAATTATATTTCAGGGTAAAGTCTGTTTTGTTATGTTTTTATAAAAAGTACCTATCTTCATTGCTATTTTAACTCATTTATTCTTAGAAAATTGATATGAAGGAAGTTCAGAGCTCTCCCAGAAGGGAAAATGTGAAGTGCGGTTTTCTGTTGTGCTTTGCTTCTCAAGAATAGTTTGTACTGCAAATCCATCAAGCTTGGAGTTTGTACTACTGATTATGAGTAAGGATATTTGAGAAGACAGTCTCAGCCAAACAAAAACAAGACTGCCCAGCTCATTTGTTTATTTCCCTTTCTCTCACTCTACTAGGAGAAGCTTCTGGGCCCTCAGTTTATTTGTCTTTTTTATCATTTTCTTGCAATGACATCTCCAAAGCAAAAATTATCACTTTTATTTTTCACCTTTCTCTTAACAGAGTCAAATCCTTTATTGTCCTGTCAATATTGCCTCCTCTTTCTTTTGGGGACCAGCAAGTCACTGTCTCTGTGGTATGAATTTCTTCTTGAATTGAATTGGTTAAAGCTCAGGTGCATAGCAGTTTTGTGGTTCTTGAAAAAATGTTTCTGTGTCACTTTCTCTAAAATCTTGCCATTCTTATCTCCAGAGTACACGGACAAGCTAAATTATTAAAGGTATTTAGGTTCACTATTTCTTTCTTTCCTTTCCTCCTTCCTTCCTTCTTTGTCTTGAGAATATGCATATATTTCCTTTTCAGACTAGAAAAGTTCTCAGTATTACTTGATTAAAACATTTACGAGGGTCTGGGCAGGGCTTGCTAGAAGACCACACATTTCCTTAGATGTTGTCTTATTTTCTGTTCTTCTGAAGGGACTGTTTAACTTTATAAGTAAGTGTGGAGTGAGAACTCTTGTAGTTTTTTTCCCCAGTACAGAAGATTGACTCCAAGACCTTTGCACTAATCTAGATTCCTCAGCCCTTTTTAAAAAGTTTAATTTTGAGTTAGGGTGTTGCTAGTTACTAAGTTGCCCAGGCTGCGCTTGAACTTGTGATCCTCCTGCCTCAGCCTGCCAGACTTCTGGCATTACAGGGATGTGCCACCATGCCAGGCAGACTCATACAGATTTTAACAGCAGCTGTCTAAAGATAACAAATGTGAAATTTCTCTCTAGCCTAGCAGAGTATAGCATTTGTAGTGGTTTTTTCAGGACTGAGATTGTCTGCCATGGGGTGTCCCAGAAGGTCCCCATCTGCAAACCTTCTTGGGTCAGAACCCATCCTTTCTATTCCAACAACTCACCATGTATTTTAGAATAATAAAAATGCTCTTAGTAGCCCATGCAGAATCATGGAAGCCAATGCAGTCATTTTGCTTCTATGTGACATTGATTCTATAATTTACAACACTGACAGAGCTCAAGGAAGGGCTTTCTACACCCACTCATAACAACCAAGACCTTCAGATTGAGAAGGTTCTGACCAGTGAATTTTTGTAGCAACCACTTCATTTCTAAGATGGTTCAATTCAGGATTCATCTTTGTTTTTGTGTTTGCTGCGAATGTTGTGGAAGCCAGAAACAAAGCTGGAGTTCCACAATTAGATGCCATTGCTATAAGGTCCTTGGCACAGTCCTAGGAGTCAGTGCTTGGCTTCATGAACTTGGGACTGAGGACCTTGAGTCTACAGATGACATCAATACTCAACACATGAGTATTAAAATGTTTATTGCAAAAGATTTTTCTTTGATCCCTTGATAACATTATCTAGTTGTAAATTTTGTATTGTAAGTTTAGAAATTGTACTTTATTTTTTACAGTAATCAAAATGAAAAGTTCTGAGTAATCTATTTGGTACCAATAAAATGTCCACTGTAGAAATGTATAATTGTTATTTGGTGAAAATATGAAGGATAAAATTATTCTATTTTTGATAGTGCTGGTTCATATATTTTTAAAAATTAATTTTCTTGGTACATTCTAGGTATACAATATGACATTAGTCATTGGAAATTTGTACCTTTATGTAATCTACCTTGGTTCTTGTTTTCCCCCCCTACCTTGCCCTACCTCCAACTCCTCCACCCCTTCCTATTTACAAAGACTTTGTTCCCATATTTTCATTTTCTCATATTAATTCCATTCCTTTCTTTCCTTTCCTAAGTCCGTCCCACTTCCCCTTCCCCTTTGGACATTTTCTTCCTATTTCACAGTATCTATTATGCCTTTTGATCCTTATTTAAATCTCTTAAGTGAAATAAATAGGACAGATATGTAAATAATGAATAGTTTATTTGGTGTGAGAAACTGAAAATGCTGGCTCATATTTTCCTCTCATTTTGATTATAATTCATTAAAAAAATTCAGATCAATGTTCTCTGTTAAAATGTACCATCTTCATTTGTGTCTCAGTAACTCAAGAAAGAATATGTGTGCATACACACACACACACACACACACAAACACAAAATTTGCTTATTCTATGCAAAGGAGTATAAGGCCTCAGTGTGTATTACTAGTGTTTTCAAGAATCTTAAAATCTACTTTTAGTTTGCTGTGATTTATCTGGGGCATTTCATTATATCCAACTTTACCTTTATTCTGTACATATTCTCAGAAGTAAATGTTTTAGAAGAGTGCAAATATCATGAACACTACTTGGATGGGCTTGTCTCTCAGCCTCAGAAAAGACTGGTTTTGAATTGAATGAGCAGGTTCTACTGAATTTGGTTCTAATTTCTTGATGAAGAATCTCATCTGTGTTGCATTTGCCCCACACAATTTTGCCATACACAATGCAAATAATACCCTTTGGACACAGAGACTGTAGTCTGTATGATATTGGCTAGTAGGTAATTCAGGATTGACTATCACATTTCTCTACTGCTGTGTTTGGATGAGTTTTCCTCAAAAGTTCATAGGTAACTTCTTGGACCCCAGGGTGATGGAGCAGGATCTAGTGAGAGTTCACTTAGGTAATTAGGGGCCAGGATTGTGAGACCCTGGTCTCTGTCTGTTTCTTCTTCCTGGTTCATGGTGTGAGTGGTATATTCTGACACACACCCCCTGTTGTCATTTATCATCTTCACCAGAGGAGCAAAGTGATGAGGCATCTAATCTTGTACTGCAACTTCCTGAACTGTGAAATAAACCTTTTTCTCTTTATAAATGAATCTTCTCTGGTGTTTTGTTGTAATGACATGAAGCTGACTGCACACCCACTGAAATACAAACATTTCTCATTTAATGACAGAGTTACAGTCCTGCAACTACGTTGTTAAATGGATTGGTCATTAGAGGAATTGTGTATAGTATGTCCATTACAATATTCAGAACAAGGAAATGGTCAACTTGATGACTGCTTTTATTTGCATAACTCTTATATGCAGTACTGTAATGTATAACAGAACATAAAACTACATTACTACACTGTGCAGTATGATCAGAAAAAATTGTAGTACTGTTTAAACAAGGTGTACTTGAGAAAAAAGATGTGGCTGTATAAACAAGATGTACAGAATTGTATATAAAAAAAGGTTCTTAAGGCCAAGTGATGGGTTGTAAGTCCAAAAACACATCTCAGTAGAAAGTCTGAATAGTTGTTAAATGGGTAGGTCATCAAATGAAGAATATCTGTACCTAACTCCATTTTCTTGGCACAGAGTTTAACTGAATAACTACACATCTCACTGTTCTTTCTGCTTAGTGCAGTGTTGAGAGATGCAGAAATAAAGATGGAAAAATATTCTTGAAGTCCAGATGACCTCCTTGGAGGTGGAGTTCTTATGTGACTTCCCAGCATGGGATTTTTCCTTTAAGTGAAGGTGCTGAATGCCCACATGCTGAATGCAGAATGAAGAGAAGAGAAAGACTCACTAGTGGTTGCATTCTGGCTTCACCATTGCAGCTTTTAGATCTTCGGCAGCTTTCCCAGTGTCTCTAAGATGAGGCAAAATATACTTTGTAAAGATATTAGGATTAAGAGAGGTTTTAGAAAGCATTGAATTTTTTTCATAGGCACTTGACCAGTAATAGCTATTATTACATTACCTATTCTAGTAAATATATGTTAGAAAGATTGTGCATGCAAAGGGGAATAAATTAATTCTTCTGAGTGCCTATTTTTTGGATAACTGATTTTTTTACATTAGTGTTTCTTGTTGTCTATGGAGAAGTGCATGCAAAAAATGAATCTAAATGCATTTTTGGCTACTATTTGAAGTGTAGTACAGATAATATATAACTCAATATTATAATTCAAGTTATGTTTATTAAATCTATTTTGTGCCAGGCAGTGTGCCAATGTGCTGGGAATACAAGGATGATGGAGGGCATCTCTTTGCCAACAGTGCTTCATTCTAATGGGAGGGGATACAGAGACAGAAACAGAACATTTCAATGCAATTTGATCAGTGCTATGTGAAGGGCTTTAGGTAATGTTAGTAGTATCCCCAGCAACAATTCCCTCTTTATAGTTGTCAGTAGCCTGATTTTGTTCAGGCTGGCAGGATGCTTCAGTTAAATTCTTACCTCCCTAGGCTCCCTTCATGCTAGATGTGGGTATGTGACAGAGAACTGACTAGGAGAGGATCACAGTGGTTTGATGGGGAGTCCCACAGAGTCACCATCCTGAAAAATTGAGATTGTCTCAAAGGGTGCTGCTCTGCTCTTTTCTTCCTATTTTGAACATAAGCACAATCCCCAGTGACACAGCAGCTAGTTTGTAATCATGAGAGAGACAAGCATGAGGGTGAAGGTAAAAGATTCCAGAGATGCTACCTATGATGCCACTGAGCTACAGAATTGATGCCACTTATAAAATCTTGCAATATGAACCCCCTTTCTGCATTTGTTTTAGGTGCTATAAATTATGTTTTCTGCTTTTTCAATTAAGGAAATTCCTAAATAATATAGCTGTTATAGCCCAAAAGATTAGAGATCACGTTTTTTATATAATATTGAGTAGCCAATAGTGCTATGTTACTGTGAACCAACAGCACTGTCTCTCCAGACAGAAAAATCTCTGGAGGATAGAAAGTGCTGGACAAAAAAAGCCTCTCAGCCTGGGATTTAGGTCAGTGGTGCTGTGCCTGACAAGTCTAAGGTCTGAAGTTCGATCCCTGGTACAAAAAAAAAACCCCTCTCATTTGCCAATAAAAAATACTCATCACCTGCAGTTCAGAACACTACTCAGCCTGCAGGGACAAAAAATATTTGGATGAACCTGCCTCGTAAGAGTGCCAGTCCACTCTGAGACATGTTCCCTTAAAGCCTTCTATGCAGTTAGTCGCAGTGTCACTAGAGTGAAACTCCTGTTCAGAGGGACCATGGTCAACTATTCAAGAGTTCCCTCAGACTTAGGTCACACCAAAACTAACAATAGTTCATGTTTCAGGTTAAGCCCCTGCCACATTTTTCAGAAGCACGGCCTTGGAAATCTTGACTATGGCTAGATTCATAGACATGCAGCTGCCAAGACTAACAGAAGACTGGTGGACAGTTTTTCGCACTCTTGTAACTCCCAAAGAGATACCTACTCATTCCAGTAATTCACTTTTCTCTTTCCTTCTATATCACCCTTTTCTTTTTCAGAAAGAAGTTGAGTCTCACACATCACTTGGGGAAAATGACTGCTTGTTCTCAAGCATACTATTATTAGACAGATTTTTACACGGTGCCTTGCCGGCCTTGCCCTGTCTTGCATCATGACTCTGCAGCCTTGCTCTGTAGCTCTCATACCTTCCAGCAGTTATGTTGGCATCCTGGGCTGCTGGCATTTACACTCTTCTTCTAAATAGCTTGGAAAATAGCCTTTTCCTCTCTCTTCTGAAGCCTGGCTTTTAATTGCTCATTTAAAGGAAGCATGCAGTTTTGTGTTAATGAACTCACACCTCTTAGATAGCCCTTCCTAATGTGTCGACCTCTAATAACTGTGGTGTGTCTCAGGGTACTAAATAAACCCACAGATTGAGCTGGGGTTACAGATTGAATTACAGCCACATAAGTAGGTAATGAGAAAGGATCAGTTGGGCAACTCATAGAGCATGAGTTGGGACTGAGGGCTAGAAGAGAAACTTTAGGGACCCATGGAAATGCTATAACCATGATCTAAAATATTGTAGTCTGGAGCCTGGGGTTCCTGGGGCTGTCTTGGCAGAGTGACAGGCCTAGAAACCCTAAGCAAGCCTGAAACCCAAGTTTTTGGAGAATGGCCTGGTTCTGGGTTCAGTCTGTACACTAAATCCATGGGGTTCAGATTTGTGCTGGGGTGGGCCTTGATAATGAATCTGCAAGACCAACCTGCAGATTGGAATGGAAGACTGGATGGGAAGAATGAGGTAAAATTGGTCTCACTGTTGAGCACTGAGAAGAAAGAGAGCATCCAAGCTTGCTAACACTGCAGAGAAAAGTAAAAAACCCCAAGGTTAAGTTGTTTACCCAGAGAAGTACCATGGAGGGTGGGAGACAGATGAATATTGTAAATCCCTAATTGCTTGTGTCCATATCTGAGGGAATAAAGGCAAGGTGTACCAGTAATTTGGGGCTCTATATCAAAGGGAGACAGGAGTCCCCTGGGCCCCCAGATTTTAACCTGTTTCTGTGTCTCTATTTTTCATCTTCTTCACCCCTTGGTCAGGTTCAAGCTTGTAGGCTGTTTCCTACAGATTGGAACCAAGGAGGCTGGCTTAGCATTGTGAAATTTCTGCAGGCTTGGACCGTGGGTAGGCTTCTACAGTGTGAGGCTAAAGGGTCTTCCTCAGCATACTAGATTTTACTAAGGTGGTAAAATGATGCTTGGGGCTGAGGAAATATTTCATGCTCACTTCACTTTTTTTGCTCCACACAGGGAAGTACTTCATTTAGTCCTGTGCTGCCTGGAGTTGGGAGTAGGGTGACATGGGTAATGTGAAACTGTCCTTCCTACCCTCTTCATTTTTTTTTTTTTTTTTTGTACCAGGGATCGAAGTAGGGTCCTTGCGCTTGCGCAGCAGGCGGTGAAACTACTGAGCTAAATCCCAGCCACTTCAATGTTTTTTAAATTTCTGTACTATACCAAGGTGCTATAATCTTTCATTTGGCTTCCTTTACTCTAATGTAGTTATTTTGGTGCATCGGTAGTTGTTCAAATTGAAGTTTCTGCAAGGAATGAGAACTAGAATGTTTTATTCTTGCATCTTGCTCATGTTATGCTTTCTTTCTTTTTCTTTTCTTTTTTTTTTTCATTTAGTCAAGCACTAAAATATTGCTAGGGTTAGGATCTAAAACTTGCCCCAAAAGTCTCATATGTTCAGAGGTAGGCCATTTAGAGGTGATTGATCATAGAGATGCTATACTTATGAGTGAACTAATCCACTGATGAGTTCTTAGCTGAAAATGTAGTTAGAAGGAGGAGGTGAGCCACTAGTGGTCTGCTTTTGGAGGGTATAGTTTTAATTTTTCTCTCTCTCCCTCCCTCCCTCCCTCCTTCCTGAGTATTACAGGTTAAGCAGCATTCATCATCATGGGCTTCTGCCATGCTGTTTCTGCCTTGGATCCAGCTGACTATATACTGAACTCTCTGAAAACATGAGCCAAAATAAACCTCTCCTATTTAAGTTCTGTATATCAGGTATATTGTCCCAACTATGGGAAAGTGTCTAGTATAGAAAGTCAGTATCAGGGTCATTATTGTAACTGTAGTTGGACCGTGTGGTTCAGAAGCTTTTGAGACTAATTTGTGGGAAAATTTTGGAAAAGCTTGGAGATGTAAGGTAGAGAAGCCCTAGAATTCTGTAAGCAGAGTTTGATGGATGATACTGCTCAGAACTCAGAATACAACAAAGGCCAAGATCAAGAGGTTTTAGTTGAGAATGAGGACTATGCTGGGAATTGGACTAGATGGCATGAATGTTTCAATCAGGCAAAGAATTTGTCTATGTTTTGACCTTGTCCTGAGATTCTGTGGGAGTATGAATTTAAAGGTGGCATACTGCTGGCAGAGGAAATTTCAAGGTAACTCAATGTTCATGCAATGGCATGGGTATTGCTAGCTTCCTTAAGCCAGATTTACAGTGAGAATCAGAAGCAAAAATAGAGCTGAAAGATGAGAAAATTTTTCATTTTGCTACAAGGGAAGTATGTGTAAATCTGAGGCCAAGGAGAGTGTGGTTGCTGAAAAGATTAATAAAAAAGTAGCCAAGTGCTTTGCATGAGTACAGTAGAAAGAATTAATTGAGGTCATCTCAGAAATTGGTCAGCCTTTACCAATCACAGGATCAAGGGTATAAGAAAGTAAACTCTTGTGAAAGACTTTGCTTTGAGAAGGGAGATCCAGGGTTCCCTGATCATTCAGGGCTGCCTAGGGAGGTATATCCCTGAGTTCAGACATCCAGACACTCAGAGGCCACTGCCTCTGTTTTCAAGAGGACCAAAAAGCTGCTCAAGCTAGCAGCAGACCTTGGTATCATCCACATTGTTCTAGTTTTATCAGCATGCAGAATGCAAGAATTGTAGGATCATAGAGGCTTTTACTTCTAATTGAGGAAGTTTGGAAGATCAGGCAATGTGCCCCTGATAGGATAACGTGAGAAGCTGTGAAAGTGAAGTAAAAAGTGCAGTGGACACCACAGGAAGTTGAAGATGCCAGAAATGTGGAATGTCTACCGGGAAAAACTGCAGTCTCTGAAGAGAATTAGCTCAGGGGAGAGGCCAAGTGGGCAGAAACTCCAAAGCTCATGGGAGTGGAGTTGTACAAGCTCTTTGAAGTTCAATTCTCAACACAACCCACTGTAGGTCCTAGACATGAAGCTACAGGATTTAATATTTACCCTATTGGGTTTCAACTTTTGGTTTGGTCCAGTTCCTTTCTATTTCTCTATCTCTCCCTTTTGGAATGGGAATGTTTACTGTGCCATTGTATATTGAAGGGATTTAACTTTCTTTTTGATTTTTACAGAGGCTTACACCTAGGATTTTGTCTTGAGTCTCAGAGAAAACTTTGGACTTGGACTTTTTAGCAATGGTAGAAATGTTAACTTTGCCATTGTGCATAACAAGGTAAACATGAACCTATTGGAGCTCAAAGCCTAAATGTTTAACCCTGAACTATCTCCCAAATTTCTCATGTGTAAAGAGGTGGGAATTTTGAAGGTGATTGGATCATGGTGATGCTATACTTATTATTGATGAGTACATAATTGAATGTGGTGTTAGAGATAGGGTTTGGTTGGAGCAGTGCCTTTGGAGGGTGTAGCTCTCACTGGAGCTGTTTCTCTCTCTCTCTCTTTCTCTCTCTCTCTCTCTCTCTCTCTCTCTCTCTCTCTCTCCCTCCCCCTCCCTCCCTCTCTCCCTCTTGGATGCCACAGATTGAGTAGCTTTCTTCTGCCATGTACTTTTTTGCCTTGGAGCCAGCTGACTGTGACTGAACTCTCTGAAACCATGAGCCAAAATAATCTCTTCTTTAAGTTTTGTGTGTCAGGTATTTTATTCCAGTAATGAGAGAGTGACTAATTCAAATATCTATCCATGAAGGAGCCCAAACCATCCCAACCAACCAAACAAACAAATAACCAAACTCACAAAATAAGAGGCAGTAAAAAAAGCACAGAGAGCTACAGGCAATACTTACTACCTTCCAAGAATTACTGGCTATTTTTGAGGAGTGGAGACAGAGAGGCTATACATTGCCAGTCTGTGGGGGCACTCTTGGTTACCTTTGTCTTTACAGACATTTAGGAGACTGACTCTATTTGCAGAGTCCATCTGGTAGCTATTTTATTTACCTTCTATATTTTCTATGGAAAGAAGACTAGCATTCAGAAAAGAAAATAGACAATTGAAAACCACAGAATAAGTAATTGAATCTTCTTGGAAAGCTAAGGCTTCAAAGAACTTGAATCTTATTTTTAGGGCTTCTAAGGTAAGGACACATGGCTCTAATGTTCCTCAATATCGAATTACTTTCATTTTAAGATACGTAGGGACTATGATCCCCTTTTCCTTGAGGTCAAGCATTGCCTACAATTGACTAGAGAGTGTCCACGAAACATCAGGAATGACACATATCATTTATAGTTCCTGACACTGGTGCAGGACTTCCTGCCCTCCTCTACTTCTGTACCTCTCAAAGGAGTCATTTATTTCAGACTGTGCAGCCTGGAGGTGCACGGGGGCCAGCTGGACCTCTGCAAGCTGGATTGCTGAATCACCAGGCAAAGGACAGCTGCCCTTAGTATGTTTTGGAGTGAAGAGGATTTTTGTTTGAAAGAGAAGTGAACCGTTTTGGCATTTTGTGTGTAGAAAGCAGCACAACCTAGCTGATGGTATGCAGTACTGGGCTTGTGGGGATGAAACTTCTCTTCTTCTTTTGGTGACTTTCCTCACATTTTGCCCACTTCCAAGTAGCCAAACTACTGCAGATTTATAATACATAAACCTAGAATGGCAGATACACAAAGGGTTTCAGCTATAGGAATTGGGAGGAAATGGCTGCTCCTTTTCTCTTCAGTGTGTGCTCCCAGGTAATTCTCTAATTGCACACAAACATCCCATCCATCCCATGCTACCCCGATCCCAATCCTCCAGCTCTCTGAGCAGAGCAGGTAAAGGAAAGAAGTGGCCTCCCCAGCAACACAGACTTGCCACAGAGCCAGGAGGCACTGTCATGCTTCAAGAGGTCCAGGTTCCTTTTTGGAAACTACTTGAACTGGTGTGTGCACTCATACACCCAGCTGTTAGAAAACTGATGTACCCATAATTAGAATCTGAAGAGTTTATGTTTTTAAAATTTCTAGTACAAAATTCTAGGTCCACATTTCTGACTTGAGGTGGATAAAGAGATAGGGGAATCTAACTTGAAGTAAAGATAAGGAATATCTTGTACTGAAACTGAGTCTAATTAATTAAGACTTCTATTAGATGTGATAGTATTGATTGTAACAACCACTGTGGTAAGGTTTGTATCAATTCTGATTTTTGTTGAATTGAAAACATTAAACCCACAAGCTGAGTCTAGATCTTATTTACTATAACATCATCTTTGGAAATTCATCTTGGATCATTAGAGTCAATTCAAGATGAAAATTGTAATGCAGATATTTAGTTAAACCATGGATTTTGGCCAAATTCTATCCTCAGCTGTACTCAAATAGTCTTCATGGCTTTGATGGAAAACCTTGGAAATATACATGTGGACATGATTTGGCTTGAGGTGGGTGGATTTGTGGGGTTGTCATGAATAGAACTGGAATTGGTTATGAAATCTCAAATTAAGAACTGCAAGCATGTTTTTGCCTGGAGCTGCCAGTGGAGATGAAGAAAGCCCAAGAGACTCTGAAATCTGTGAAATGTAGCACCCCACTCCTTAAGCAAAATAAGAATCAAAATGCAGTCAGATGTATATCAGCCTTTGCTTGGTTTTAGGGTTTGCCAATATTACTACTTGTCCTTAGGATCTAATGCAAAGATTATCTATATTGTGTCAATGGGAAGAATTGGTCTTGAAACTGGCTTTAGAGTCAATTGAGGCTAAAGAAAATTAGAAATTTCTCATAAATGCAACATTTTTATTTCTCCTGTTAGGTCCCCTTAAGCAGGTTGCTATACATGAAGTTGTTTCTTCTGTTGGTTTATTTCTCAGTGTCATAGATGAAATATTTGTTTAAAAAATAATTAGCACTGTCAATGAGGTTTTTAATGTTTAAATGATATTATAGGGGAGAAAAAGTATTATCTTTTCCTCACCCATTGGAAGGTTTATGGCTGAAGTACCCATTGTAAATGCCATATTAACTAGATAAAAACTCATAAATTTATTTAATATAAATTTTATGTGACAAGGGAGAAGTTAGAAAAGAAGACCCATAGGAACAGGGAAATCCATACATTTGAAGAAGAATGTACAGTTGTAGGGAAGTATGAGTAGACAAATGGGGCATGACTAATGGTACTAAACTGGGGTAACTTGGCAAAGCCTGTTTGTTCAAATTCTTCAGTATGTCTCTCAGTATCTTCAAAAATGAGTACATCCCTTTCCTCTAGGTATAGGATTTTCACCTGTCATATGAGGGTCTAAAGACCTATTTTAGAAGTTCAGAGGATTCTTTTATGGCTTACTTTAAGAGAAAAGGAAAGATGAATACCGGAGGGTTTTTTTCTGTTGTTTTCTCAAATGCAATGGTGCTATATTTTGGGATAGCACATTCAAGGTATCATTAATTATCTTAAGGAAATTCTTAATTAAGAGCAGACAACACTAATAATTTCTATATTCAAAAAAGAGTTCATTGACCTATTCCACTGGATATTACCACCAGACTGGAATCGTATATTGGACTAAGTGTACCAACTAACATAGGATAAATTATGATTGGTTATAAATAACTTTAAAATTTTAAAGGTTTAAAAATATGCAGTGTATGTCCATTGTTTGAAGACTTGTCCATTATGGTCTTGTGGGGTTGGGTGGGAAAAGAGGATGCATTCTGCATTATTTTCTACCAGGAACCAATAGCTACATGGCCATGTGACCAGAATATAAAGTCAAAAAAGTGTGAAATGTGTTGGAGATGGTGTGAAACATAAAGAAACAAGCAGATCACATACTTCTCCTTAGAAGTGACACAGATCATTTCTGCTCAAGTTCCACTGGCCAAAGATGGACACATTAACTTCAAGGGGATAAGGCAGTGTAAACTTTTAATGACCAACATTAATGACCACTACAGTGAATATTTTTATTACAGTGAATTTTAACTCTTGCTAATTATTAAATATACAAATGCCAAAGGGTATTTTAACAAGGGATATGCATTAAATACTGTGTCTTGCAGAGACATTTGGGCTTAGATCTGTACTCATGGTGAATTGGACCCTTCATAGGCAACAGAAGATGCTTATATATAACATCAAAGTTTAAAGGAGCAGCCTACCCAGAGCATCACTGTTTGGTGGGGACAAGACAGAAAATGAGAGGGGCCAAGGAATGAGAAAGTATAAGAAGACTCTCTGATGCAGTGAAAAAAGGCATTATTTAAGGTAGAAGGCCAGTTTTAATCTCTAACTTTGCAATTTATTGGCTAATTGTGTCTATTGTTTATTTTCTAGGATCCTTGGTTCCCCTACGTGAAAGATTTAAAATCAAATGGATATTTTATGTAAATATTTTGTGACTCATAAACACTATACAACAATCACTGAAAGAGAGAATATGTTATTCTGAGCCCTGGGCATGAATGAGCTGTGCCCACATTTTAATGAATCCCTGATAATGTCTCAGAAAACAGAATTGGTATTTGGTATGGTACCAACCTATGTCATTTTTAGATAAGTCAGCAACACACTAGGTTTAAACTGAGAAAGTATGATAATAATAATAATAATAATAATAATAATATTTTATTATATGTAAAGGAATTATTTCACACTTTAACACCCAAAGCACATATAATTTGCCATCCCTGAGACAGATAAAAAACCCGAGTAACCAGGTGAGTACTAAGTAAGCAACAGAACAGAAAATGAATCCTGAACAAGAAATGAGCAGGAAAAAAAAATGAAGCCTGATGGGAAGAAGGCAAAAGAAAAAAATGCAAGCAAAAATGCATGATGCTGCAGTTTCACATCTGATGTTATAACATTATATGCAACTTCCTTTTAAAAAGATATCACTACATTATAGGAACAGAGATTAATACAAATGATTGAAAGTAGCTAATATTCAGGATATCTGTGGCAAGGTGAGATTACAAATATAGACAGGTGCATGACCATGGTGGGTTTTGTTGGCAATAGACAATTACTTTGTACAGTATCCTAACTATACTTTAAGTAAGCTGATTAAAAAAGACTAATACTATTATTTCCTAGATACTCACATTACCTACAAACAAAAATTGTTGTTTACTTTCTAAATTTATTGTGAATTACTATATTTATCTATATACTGTTACCTAAAATTAACTCCCCACTTTGGATCAACCACATTATCAAGATTATCTTTCTAAAGCATCAAGTTTCCTTTCCTGGTCTTCAAGTAATTTTATAAGAATATTTACTCCATTAGAGAATCTGGTCCATACATACAATATTTTAATTCCAAAGCATTTGAGTGAAATTAATTTGTTGGATTTGTGCTTGATTTTCTTGTAATCATCACAATACACAGACTCAAGGACTGTCCTTCAGATTTTTCCCTGGTGTAATTCAGTGCTGAAAGCTTTCAAAATGAGTGGAGGTATCATGCAAATTTTCTTTCCCATGCCATTTCAGTATTGTCAACAAACCTAAGGGTTGAATGAGCTGATTTTTGGTAGTCATAGAGCCAAAGGTAATCTATGATCTTAACATTTAAAATGAGTTAAATTTAATTATGTAATAATAATAACCTTTGATAAAAAAGCAAGAATGCAGTAATGATCAAGAGCCAGAATGCATTAGCTATCTGGAAATATTTTGGTTTGTTTTTTTTTAGCTAAATTCTTTAAAAGAAAATTAAGTAATATATACTCTTTTCTGTAAGTGTAATATGTATGCATCTCTGCAAGCTCTATGCTTATAGAAAACTTACATTTAATATAAGGTACAGGTATAGCATATTTTGTTTGAGGTTGCAACCATAATCTTGACTAATGATGTGACTAAAATTGTAATATTTACTATAGTTTTACTATATGTACTAGTACTATGTACTATTTCTAAAAATAGGTGAGACCAATGAAATCAGCAGTGCCTTGTAAACAAAATATCGGCTGTTTGTCCTTATATTCTGACATCTCTGGGAACTTACACTAGGTTCTGTGGAAGGATAAATAAAAAGCAAAACTTGATTTAACAAGTAGAGAGGGAATGCTTGAGAATGAAGATTTAGTTGAACATAGGCAAGAGACAGATCATGATACTATAGGATAAGTAAAAGTTTAATGTTTTTGTTTACTTCATGCTAACACAGTTCATATTAACTTTGGTCTGTACTTGTCACACAAAATGCAAAATAGTCAATTCTTAGCATTCAAATTTCTGAGGGCTTGAATTCTGGCTTACATAATAGATTTGGAAAAATACTTGGCTAGTCAGCCCATTAACTGTGCTTCCACCAACCCTGGCCACACTGAAAATAGTCTAAGGGGCATTGATTTTCCCCCTGGGGATGTGTGTTGAATCTTGGAAAAATTTCTTTTGGGGAAATCTTAACAGTTTGATTTCATGGCCTGAAGACTGAGTCCCTTCACGAAGATAGAGAAACCAGCAAAGTTTTTGTTTTTAGCCATGTCTGGGGAGGCAAATTGGAAACTTTTGGGGCTCCTTCAAGTACATGGATAGTTTACCCCATGTAACATTGGCTTAATTCTAGGTCTCTGTAGCAACACAGGAGATTGGGAAGGTAGTCTAAAAACTTCCAAAAGGCAAAGTGAAATCAAAGACATCAGGCAGAATGGGCCTGCTTCATGCACAACATTAGTCTCTAAATCAAGACATTTGCTAGACTATTAAGATACTTTGAGTGGTAGGCTGAAGGGCTGGGCTGGAAACTTATGAATGACAGAGCTGGAAATTATGAACTATTTCAGGGCTGATGAGAAAGAGATCTAGTAAGCCCTAAATCAAATTCTTGATATGATCACTTCCAAGAAGACTGAAACAGATGTAGACTGACACTTACTGTGCAATAAAGCTCTAACTCAGGTCAATTCTTGATTGGATTGGGATGCTTAACCTCTTACCTGAACTGCATAAGAAGTGAAAGAGAAGAATGCTTTCCTGTAAATTATAATATCATTGGAATCCTCTTCTTTTTATGTTTAATGTTTGATAATAATAATTAATATTATTATAATGAATTATAATTAACTATTCTTATACATGCAGAAAGACAAGAAAATATTAACAGTCAATAGAAAAAGATGGAAAATAGTAGCAGAAAAATAGATGACCTGAATATCAGAGTGTAAACTAAGGCATTCAAGTTAATTACATTAGAGGTATTAAGTATATCAGAGAGGAAGACGGAAAGATTAGGCAAAGATGTGGAAAATTACTTTAGAGAATTATATTTTGTTTAAAAATAAATAAATAATTGGGAACTGAAAAATACAAGTTCCAAAACTAAGAACTTAATAAATGAGTGTAAGAGGCCCACCCCAATACCATTGGTAAGGGTTTGCAGATTGCAGTGAGAAGCCAGTGTGGAACAGAGTGGCACAGCTACAGGCACTTCCAGCCAGGGCCCTGCCCCAATCCTGGGACCACAAGCCCCAGCCAAAGACCTGCCAGGAAAAAGTGCTATACAAGCAACATAAGCAACAGCCAGAGGCCTGTCCCAATATCATTGGTGTGTGCAGACCCTGGCTAGAAGCTACCCCAGGCACCAGCAACTGGGGTGCTCAGCCCCCAGCCAAATGCTCTCTTAGACAACAGCTATGTAGGAAGGTAGGCCTAGCCAGAGGCACACTTATATACCATCTCAAGTGTGCACAGGCCCCAAACAGAAACCAGCTCATACAACAGGACAACACAGGGACCCAGAAGGCTACTACTCTGAACCATGGAATTGGTGGAGTGGTGAGCAGTAAAGAAAAGGCCACTCTGTGGCTTGCTGAGAATTGAAGACCACTGGGTGAACAAAAGTTGCCTCAACAGAAGTGCAGAAGGCTGCAACTGTTGAAATGAGAACACACATAAACAAGTCTCAAAACTAGGCTTCCACATCACCTAAGGAAACCCCAAAGGGAAACAAGATGAAACAATCTGATACTCAACCACCTGGACTCCCTGAACTGGCAACAAAAGAGAATTGGGAAAAAATGAAACCAGAAATAATCAGATAACAACAGAGAATGTGCCCATAGGGAAAGACATGACTAATAAACTTACAGTAGACACTTTAAACAAAAAAGAGGAACTGAGGAACATGATGAAATGCCAACATAGGAAACAAATGGAATCCATAAAACAAATGCAAACAGATTTCCAGGAGATTAAAAACTCCACTGAAAGTTTAATTTAATAATTTCCTAGTACTGAGAATGAGCCAATGTGAGGACTGAATTTCAGATACCAAAGACAGGATTGCAATTAGTGACCAGGAAAAGAAAAATTTCTTAAAAATAGTAAGGGACCATGAGAAATTAATCCAGCAGCTGCTAGATGATGCAAAGAAGAATAACATAAGACTGATTAGAGTCAATGAAGAAACAGGAGAGAGTGCAGATGACATAAAAAAACTGTTCACAAAAGTGATGGCAGAAAAATTCCCAAGCAGGGGAAAATGACTTGACATACAAATAAGTGAGGCATATAGGACTCCAACTAGCCTTGATTAAAAAAAAACAAAACTACACATAGACATATAACTGTTAAGATTCCAGAAACCCAACAGAAGAACAAAATTCTACAAGCAGTTAGAGAAAAGAAACAAATCACATACAAAGGAAAGGCCATTGGTATCACAGCAGACTTCTCAACACAAACTATCAAGGCAAGAAAAGCTTGGAGGAAAGTATTGCAAACTCTAAAGGAAAACAACCTCCAACTCAGATTAATGTACCCAGCAAAACTATCTTTAAAAATTGGTGGAGAAATAAGATACTTTCATGACAAAGAACACCTTAGGAACTTCATGAATACCAAACCAGCACTCCAAAAAATTCTAAACAATATTCTAGGGAAAGACAATAAGGATCACAACCCAAGGAAGCCCAGCAGAATGAATCCATTATGCAAGACAATAAATTAAATGCAAAGGGAGAGAACAACAAAAAGAAAATGTCATGACAAGGATAAGTCAATACATATCAATTATAACCATCAATATTAATGGTCTCAATTCACCAAATAAAAGAAGTAGATTGGCAGAATGAATCAAGAAGACACAACAATATACTGCATACAAGAAACACATTTAGTTCAAAAAGAAACTCATGGACTGAAAGTTAAAGGGTGAAAAACAATACTCCATGCAACAGGAACCTGAAAAAAAGCATGAGTAGCTATCCCATTTGCAGATCAAATGGATTTCAACCCAACACTGATTAAGAGGAACAACATCCTTGTAAAGGGAACAATCCGAGAGGAAGGGATGATAATCATAAATATATATGCACCAAACACTAATGCACCCAACTATATGAAACAAATACTAATGGGCATGAAAAATCAAATAAGCACTAACATGATAGTAGTGGGGGACTGCAATACCCCACTGTCACAAATAGATAGGTGAACTAGACAGAAAATAAGCAATGCAAAACTACAACTCCAGGAAATTCTTGAACAAATGAACTTAACAGAACTTAACAGATGTTTACAGAGCATTCTATCCCACAAAGTCACAGTACACATTCATTTTGGTTACACATGGCTTGTTCTCCAAAATAGACCACATACTCACTCATAGACCATGTTTAAGTGTAAAGGAATTGAAGTTATTCTTTGTATAGTATCAGACCATAGTGTGATGAAATTGGAGATCAATAGCAAAAGAAACTGCAGGAATTTCAGAAACACGTGGAAATTGAACAACACACTTCTGAATAACCAATGGATTACAGAGGAAATTAAAGAAGAAATCAGACAGTTCCTTCAATTAAATGACAAGGACCATAAAACATATCAGAATATATGGGACATAGTAACAGCAGTCCTATGAGGGAAATTCATAGCAGTGAATGCCCGAATTAAGAAAACAGAGCAAGCTCAAATAAACAACATAATGCTGAAGCTCAAGCTTCTAGAAAAAGAAGAGTAAGATAAATCAAAGCTCATACAAGGGAGGAAATTATAAAGATCAGAGCAGAAATCAATGCAACGGAGACAAAGAGATGATATAAAAAATCAATGAAGCCAAGAATTGGTTCTTCAAAAGCATAAGCAAAATGGTCAAATCCTTAGCCAACCTTATCAGAAAAAGGAAAGAAATGACCCAAATCCATGCATTTGGCAATGCAAAGGGTAAAATTACAATGGACTCAGCAGAAATCCAGAGGATCATCAATACTTACTTCGAGAACCTATACAACAATAAGATGGAAAACAAAGAAGAAATGGACAGATTCCCAGATGTGTATGAATCACCAAAGCTTAATGAAGAAGACCCAAAAATCTAAAAAACACAATATCAGTCCATGAAATTGAAAACATAATTAAAAACTTACCAACCAAGAAAAGCTGGGGTCCAGAAGGCTTCACTGCTGAATTTTGCAAGATATTTAGAGAAAATATTGTCAGTACTGTTTAAACTTTTTAAACTCTTCAATGAAATTGAAAGGGAAGCAATTCTCCTGAATTCATTCCTGGAAGCAAGCATCACCTTGGTCCCAAAAGCAGAGAAAGGCCCAACTGAAAAAGAGAACTATAGGCCAATCTCACTAATGAACATAGATGCAAAAATCCTCAATAAGATACTGGCAAACAAAATGCAGAATATCTCAGGAAGATCGCAGAAGATCTCATACACCCTGACCCAGTGGGATTTAGGGATCCCAAGGATGCAGGGATGGTTCAGCATATGCAAATCAATAAATGTAATACACAATATCAATACAGCCAAGGAGAAAAACCATAGCATCACAATAGATGCAGAAAAAGCATTTGGCATGCATTCATGGTGAAAACCTTACAAAAAATTTGAATAGAAAGCCTCTACTTCAACCCCATAAAAGCCATGTATAAAAATCCAACAGCCAATATCATCCTAAGTAGGTAAAAACTGAAATCCTTCACACTAAAATCAGGAACAAGACAAGGATGTCCACTATCACCACTCCTGTTCATTATAGTTTTGGAAACATTTACTACAGCAATTAGACAAGAGAAAGAAATAAAAAGAAGATAGGAAATGAAGTCAAATTGTCATTATTTGCAGATGACATGTTACTGTATATAGAAGACTGTAAGAACTCCACCAAATGTCTTCTAGACTTAATAACCAAATTCAGTAGACTGGCTGGATACAAGTACAACACCAAAAAATCAATACTTTTTCTGTACACAAACAACAGACTCACTGAAAAAGGAACTGAAGAAAAAACCCCATTCACAGTAGCATCCAAAAAAATGAAATACCTAGGAATCAACCTAATGAAACAAATCAAAGAACCCTACTCTGAAAACTATAGCACTCTAAAAAAAGAGATCAAAGAGTATATTAGAAAATGGAAATACATCCCTTGCTCCTGCATAGGAAGAACCAGTGTAGCGAAAATGACCATATTTCCAAAACTGCTATATACATT
The DNA here is from genome assembly GCF_000247695.1 of Heterocephalus glaber. Next base: position 12,746,257 of record NW_004624789.1, on the reverse strand, counting down.
CAATGCAATCCCAGTTGAAATTCCAGCAGCATAGTTCTCAGACCTTGATAAAACAATCCAAAAATTCATCTGGATCAAAAAGAGACCTAGACTACAAAAGGACTTCTAGGCAATGAAGACAAGGTATGGGGTATCACAATCCCTAGCTTGAAACTATGCTAAAAAGCTACTGTTATAAAAACAACATAGTACTGGCAAAAAAACAGATCTGAGGACCAGTGGAAGTGATTAGAAGATGCAGAAACAACTCCAGGCACATTCACCCCCCTCTTCTCTCACAATGGAGCCAAACACCTTCACTGGAGGAAAGTTAGCCTCTTTAATATATGTTGCTGGAACAATTTGGTTTCAATTTGCCAAAGATTTAAACTAGATCTATAACTCTCACCATGCACTGAACTAAAATCTAAATGGATGAAATATTCAAATATAAAAACAGAATCACAAAACTTGTAGGAAGAGAGATTAGGTAGAAATCTTGAAGACATTGGTGTAGGAAAAGATTTCATGTACAAAACCCCAGTTGCCTGTGAACTAGCACAAAGAATCAACAAGTGGGATCTCTTCTTGTTAAAAGCTTCTCTACAGCAAGAAAAACCACCAACAGCATAAGACAATTCACAGTGTTGGAAAAAAATTTTACCAGCTGTTCCTCAGACAAAGGTCTACAATCTAGAATATATGAAGAACTTAAAAAAATCAAAAGTGTTCAACATCACTGGTCATTTGAGCAATGCAAATGAAAACAAAGCTGAGATTCCACCTCATCCCAGAAAGAATGGCTGTTATTATGAAATCAACCAATAGCAAATGCTGGCAGGCTGTGTGTTGAAAGGAACCCTTCTCCACTGTTGGGAGAGTAGACTTCTGCAAACACTGTGGAAATCAGTTTATGTAGAAACCTCAAAGAACCAAGACTAGAGGTCCCATTTGACCCCCAAATTCCCCTGCTGGGTATCTTCCCAAAAGAATTAAAAGAATCATACCAAAGTATTACATGTGCACTCATGTTTAGTGGTACAGTTTTTAATAGCTAAAACTTTTAAACAGGCCACTTGCCCATTATATAGAGACTGGATAAAGAAGATTTTTTTTTAATAAAATGGAGTACTACTCAGCCTTAAAGAATGAGAAATTAGAGGCATTTATAGCTAAATGGATGCACATTGAGGCCATACTCTGAAGTGAAACAAATAGGACACACATGTGTAAATACTGAATAGTCTTTCAGGTGTGGGAAACTGAAAGTGTAAATAAGGATCAAAATGTATATAGATAATGTGAAATAGGAAGAAAAGTTGCAAAGGGGAATGGGGAGTTGGAGGGGCAGGGGAAAAGAAAGGGGAATGGAATAAAAAAATGGAAACAAAGTCTTTGTAAATAGGTGTAGAGGGGTTGAGGGAGGGCAGGGGAATGGGGAAAAAAAATCAAAATATATTATGCAAAGATACAAATCTCCAATGATGAATGTCATTATATGGTATGCCTAATATGTACCAACAAATTTTTAAAAGATGAATGTATTCAAGAATAGGTAGGAAAGAGAAATATACAAAGTAAGTGAATTGAAAGAGAAGTCAATAAAAGTATGCCAATGTGGAATACAGATAATATTTGAAGACAAAGTAAATGGAGATGTGTACAATGATCCAGATGTCTAGTGTAAATATGAGTCAGAGAAGGGAAAATTAGAAAATGAGGTAATCATGATATTTTTCAACACTGATAGAAGGTGACACCTGATTGATTCAAGGGATTCTAGGAATCCCAATTTGAAAATAAATGAATAAAATTATATAAAATTCTATCATAAAATCTTATATAAAACAAACACAAAAAGAGAAACAAATTCAGTGCTTTAAAAATAAAACATTGGGGGATTTCTAGGAAGATAGTGGAGTAGTAAGGAGCAACAAATCAGCTTCTTCTAAATTTGGAATCCAGATATTGGAAAATGACAACTTGGGGAAGAAAAGAAGGAAGGAGGTGGATCCCTGGGACACAAGAAGGATCTGACAGGAAAATTGGAGCTTACAGAAAAATCAAAGAGACAGAACACAATGCAGAAAAAGGAAGGGACAATCTGTACTTTCTCCTCGGCTTCTGACCCATGGCTTGTGAGAAAGAAATATGGAATCCACAGAGACATAGTGGAAGTGGTTGACTCTAGAGACCTTGAGAGAGAAATTCACCAGTGGAATAGAGCAGTGGATGCTGTGTGCTACATACAGTAGCTGGTGAGTGACTCCAGTCCAAGTGTCTTCCATATCTTCTTGAGAGAGAAATTCATCAGACAATATTCTGGGGAGGGTCCAACTGAACTTGTGACTCAGAGCAGGTGAGGATTGGCTTCATCTCAGGGCTCCTGGTGTTAAAGACACTCAGTGACTGGGTGAAGTAAAACCACAGAGATGTCCATGGTCAGGGTGCTTTGGTCAGGCTAACAAGAGACACCTAAAATGTTATAAGCTAAATGACCCATGCCCCAACCCCCATGACCTAGGGCCAGCATCAGCCTGAATTTCCATGGATTTGAAAGTCTCAGAAATGGTACTCAACCCTAATTCTACTGCCAGCTTGCTGGTGATTATTCAACACAGATCTAGCTCTGTCTGCCTGCTTTGCCTACCAGCAAGAGCAGAGTCACGCTTTGGGTTGGACTCTTCCACAAAACTGTAGACCCCAGATGATAACTACAGGCTTGAAATCACAGAGAAAATTTTTTTCTTTGCTTTAAAAAATATTTTTTTGTTCTTTTTTTTTTTTTTTTTTGGTATCAGAGATCAAACTCAGGACCTTGTGCTTGCAAGGCAGGCAGCAGAACCACTGAGCTAAGCCCCCAGCCTGATCTGGTTGTTTCTTAAAGTTGTTTGTGGTTTTTAGTGAGTGCAAACATTTCTTTTAGGTTTTTTTGTTGTTATTTTTTTCTTCTTTTGTTCCTTCCTGTCCTCTTCACCAGTTTCCTCAGGCTTCAGGCTTCAGTAATCTTCCTTTGTCTTTTAGTCTTGCTTCTAATCTCTTTTCTTGTTTTATTTCTCTATTTTTTTTTCCATTTTCAAATTTCTCCTCTTATTTGTCTCGTATTTTTGCTCTGTATAATTTCTTTGCTTTTCTTCCTTTTTCTTTTATCTTCTTTCTTCCTAGTTTTTGTCCTACCTCTACTTAATTCTATAGAAATCCTTCTACTCTCCAATAAGATCTTTTGTACCACATCTCTCTCCTTCTTTTATAGAGTTTAAGATTTCAAAGTTTATCTTTTCATCCCCCATAGCAAAACTCTAAATCTTCAATAACATAACCATAAAACTTTGTTGATCTTTTTATAGTTAACTCTGTAAAATTACTGAATTCTTTTCTAACATTAACAGAGATATAGCTCTTACATTTAGTGCATATTAGCTGTCAGTATCTGGGTTACATTAATGTTTACATCATATTGATGGTTTCTTTTCTGGGAATAAGGGTGGTACATAACTGGTTCTTTTTTTATTATTCTTTTAGTTCTTTTATTGGTACATTTTAGGTATACAATTTGTTTACATTTATCACTGGGTGTTTGTACCTGTACATGATATATCTTGGTTCTTATTTTTTTCCCCCATTACCTGTGCACCCTTCACCCCCTCTGTCCTTCCCTATTTACATAGATTTCATTTCCATTTTTTTTCTTTTCTCATAGATTTTCCTTTCTCTCTTCCTTTCCCCTTCCCCTCCCTTCACTCCTTCGTCTTTGGACTGTTTTTCCTATTTCAAAATATCAATTATTCATTCTAATCATTTTAACCCTTGTTTACACTATCAGTTTCTCACACTAGTGAAACTATTTGGTATTTACACTTGTGTGTTTATTTCACTTAAGAGTATGGCCTCAATATGCATCCATTTAGCTATAGATGACTCTAGTTTTTCATTCTTTATGGCTGAGTATACTCCATTTTATAAAAAAAACCCCACATTTTCTTTATCCAATTTCCAGTTGATGGGCACTTGGGCTGTTTCCAAGCTTTAGTTATTACAAACTGTGCTGCTATGAACATGGGTGCACATATATCACTGTGGTATGATTCCTTTAATTCTTTTGGGAAGATACCCAGCAGGGGAATAAAAATATGGAATGCTTCACTAATTTGTGTATCATCCTTGCGCAGGGGCCATGCTAATCTTCTCTGTATCTTTCCAATTTTAGTATATGTGCTGCCAAAGCGAGCACCATAACTGGTTCTTAAGGTATGTTAATATCTAATTTGTCTCAGGCAATGCTACTGTAGTTGTTTCACTTGATATTAACAGAGTCATATAATTGTTGCTATTTTTCTATAAGCAAACACTCAGATTACCTTTGTGACATTAACAATACTAGAGTACATTCCCATAGAACTTTGTTCCTGGACTAAATGAACTGCATCCTCCTTTCCCAAAATAACTAAAATGGCTAAATCTTGGGGCCATGGCAAAGGATTATACCCAGCCATGCCCAAAGCACAACACTGAAAAGCAACTAAAAGTGACCTTTATATTGGCAACAAAGTCTTTAGTCTATAAGTATCCACAAACTTCAGAACAAAACAAAACAAAGAAACACAATAGAAACATGGGAAGTAAAGGCAAAAGAACACCTCCCCAAACACCTAACTCCTCCAAAGCCAATCCAGGGACAACACCTGAATTATTCAAAAGCATAGCAAAGGAGATTAGAAAACAGATAAAAATACTCAGTTGTAGTAGAGGAGATATAACTAAACATGAAATGGAAGTAATAACAAAAAAGATGCAGGAGCCATCAGAAGACAGTAATAGAAATCTAGAGGAACTAAACAGAATGTGACAAAACATGAATGATCAGTTACCCAAAGAATTAGAGTTCATGAAAAGATTTCATCAGAAATCCAAAAGATTAAATATCATACTGAAAGTATGGACAGCAGGATGGACTAACTTGAGGACAGAATTCAGAACTAGAAGACAATGATTCCTTCAAAGAGGAACTACTTCAAGACTCTTTAAAAACAGCAAGAGAAAATAAAAAGTTGATCCAGCAAGTGCTAGATGATCCAAAGAAGACTACCCAATGAATATTTAGAATAAGGGAAAAATTTTAAGACAACACAAATGTCATAAAAACCTTGTTCACAAAAATAATGGCAGAAAACTCCCCAAATATAGGGAAAGAAATAAACATACAAATAAAGGAGACATATAGAACACCAAGTGGCTATGACTAAAAGAGGACCTCTCCAAGCCAGATTATGCTCAAAATTCCAGAAGTCTATAACAGGGACAGAATCTTAAAATATATTAGAGAAAGTTAATAAATCACATACCAAGGAAAACCCATTACAATCTCAGTAGACTTCTCTACCTAAAACTTAAAGACTAGGAGGGCCTGGAATAAGGTGTTTCAAGCCATAAAACACAGCACATTCCAACCCCAACTTATGTATCCTGCAAAACTTTCCTTTAAAATTGATGGAGAAAATATATTTTGATAACAAGGATAACCTCAAGAAATTAATGACACCAAACCAGCATTACAAAAAAGTTCTCATGGGTATCCTAGAGACAATGAAGCCAACAATGGCAATAAGTGAAAAAGAATGAATACACCTGGTGGGATGAGCAGCTAAACAAAAGGGGAAAAAAATGAGAACAACTGCAAGAGGCAAATAATGCAATGACAGGAATAAGTCAATACCTCTCAGTAATAATGCTTCATGTGAGTGGTCTCAATTCCCCAATCAAAAGACACAGATTGGCAGCATGGATCAAGAAACAAAACCTAACAATATTTAGCATACAAGAAACACATTTAATTAAAAAAATGCTCATGGTTAAAATTCAAAGGATGTAAAACAATATTTTGTGCAACAGAAACCAAGAAAAAAAGCAGGAATTGCTATCCTAATCTCAGACAAAGTGTATTTCAGGTTAGCATTGATCAGAAGAGGCAAAAAAAGTCACTATATATTAGTTAAGAGAATAATTCAACAGGAAGTGTTAACAATTATAAACATTTATGCACCAAGTACTGGTGCATCCAACTTCATAAAACAAACACTAATGGACATGAAAAAGCAGATAAACACAGGTAATTAGCAATGAAAATCCTATGATAAAAAGCAGATAATTAGCAATGAAATGCAATGATAAAAAGCAGATAATTAGAAATGAAAAAGGTGAAATCACAATGGATCTGCTGAGATCCAAATTATCAATAACTGCTTTGAAAATCTGTACTCTAATAAAATGGAAATTTTAGAGTAAATGGATAAATTTCTAGATATAGATGAATTACCAAAGCTGAACCAAGAAGATATAAAAATCCTGAATAAGCCAATATCAGTCAATGAAATTGAAGAAATAATAACAAAAGCTACAACTAAAAAGCCCATGTTCTGACAGATTCACTGCCAAATTCTATAAGAACTTTAAAGAGCCTCTAATGGAGTACTTCTCAAACTCTTTAATGAAATTGAAAGGGAAGCAGTACTCCCAAAGTCATTCCTGAAAGCAAGCATTATCCTGATTCCAAAGCCAGAAAAGGACCCAACCAAAAAGGAGAAGTACAGGCCAATTTCTTTAATGAACACAGATGTAAAAAATCCTCAATAAGAGGGCTGGGGATTTAGCTCAGTTGTTTCGCCACCTGCTGCGAAAGTGCAAGGACCCAAGTTCGATCCCCGGCACCAAAACAAAAACAAAAACAAAAACAAAAATCCTCAATAAAATACTGGCAAACAACTCAACAAATCATCAAAGATCATACATCATGACCAAGTGGAATTCATTCCAGTGACAATTCAACATATACAAATCAATACATGTAATATACCACATAAACAGAAGTAAGGACAAAAACCACATGTTCATCTCAATAGATACAGAAAAAGAATTTGAAACCAATTCAACATCCACTCATGATAAAAAACACTGAAGAAAATAGGAGTAGAATGTCTTTATCTCAACTTCATAAAAGTAACTTTTGACAAACCTAGTGCCAACATCATACTAAATAGAGAGAACCTGAAAGCTTTCCTTCTAAAATCAGGAAAAAGACAAGAATGTTCACTATCGCTGCTTCTGTCTAATGCAGTTTTAAAAACATCATCTAGAGCAATAAGACAAAGAAAGAAAGAAATGGGATATAGATAGGAAAAGAAGAATGAACCTTATTTGCTGATGACATGATCCCCTACATGGAAAAAACACCCCAAAACTCCCCCAAAAGACTTCTAGAACTAATATCTAAATTTAGCAGTGTAGCAAGATAAAAGTCAACATCCAAAAATCAACAGCATTCCTGTACATCAATAATAAACACTGAGAGAGAAATTAGGGAAACAATACCTTTCACAATAGCATAAAGAAAAATGAAATACTTAGAAATTAACATAATTGAGGAAGTAAAAGACCTCTACAATGAAAACTATAGTCCTCTGAAAATGGATAATGAAGAGGACATCAGAAAATGGGAAGATATCCCTGTTCCTGGATAGACAGAATTAATATAGTCAAAAAGTCATTAATTCCAAAACTATTATATGGATTTAACACAATTCCAGTCAGATACCAATAACATTCCTTACAGAACTAGGGAAAGCAATCCCAAAATTGATCTGGAAGCAGAAGAGAGGTAGAATAGCAAAAGCATTTCTGGGCAACAAGAGAAAGGGAGGAGACATCACAATCCTGGACTTCAAGTTATACCACAAAGCTACAGTGAAAGGAACAGCACAATATTAGCAAAAAAATTGAGGATCAATGGAATTGAGGATTCATGGAACAGAATAGAAGACATAAAAACAACTCCAGGGACACTCAACTATGTTATTTTTGACAAAGGGGTCAAATCCCTCTGCTAGAGGAAAAACAGCCTCTTTAATAAATGGTACTAGGAAAACTGGCTATCCATGTGCTGAAAGTAGAACCTAGACCCACGTCTCTCACCATGCATTAAGCTAAAATCAAAATGTATCAAAGATCTAAATAAGAACAGAAACATTTACTCTGCTGGAAGACAAACTAGGTAAACATCTTGAAGACATACATGTAGGCAAAGACTTTTCTGACCAAATCCTTGGTTGCACAAGAAACAATAACAAGAATAAACAAATGGGGTCATATAAAATTAAAAGTCTTTTGCATAGTAAAGAAAACCACTAACAGAGGAAAGAGACAATCTGTAGAATGGGAAAATTTTTTCCAGCTACTCCTCAGACAAAGGACTAATACCTAGAATATATAAAAATCTCAAAAATAGGCCCTTTGAATTTAAAGATCCAATTAAAAAACGGGCATCTTAAATTAATAGACACTTCTCAGATGTAGAAATACAAACACCAAATAAATACTGTATATAAAAATAGTTCGACATCACTGGCCATTCAAGATATGTGAATTAAAACAACATGGGGGCTCCATATCACTTCAGAAAGAATGGCTACCACCAAGAAATCAACCAATAACAAATACTAGTGAGGCTGTGGGGAGAAAGAAATCCTTCTCCATTGTTGGTGGGACTATAAACTGATACAATTATGGAAATAAATATGTAGATTCCTCAAACTAAGAGTAAAAATTCCGTTACACCCAGCTATTTTCCTTCTAGGTAACTTCCAAAAAGAGTTAGACATCATACCACAGTGGCATATGCATATGCATGTTTATAGCAGCTCAATTCATAATAGCTAAATCTTGGAAACACTCTATATGTCCATCAAGAGATGAATGAATTAAAAAATCTGGTAGTTATACACATAGGATTAGTACTCTGACATAAAAAAGGATAAACTTGAGTCACTTGTAGGAAAATGGATGCACCGTGAGTCCATAATGTTAAGTGAAGCAACTCAGACACACAAGCCTAAATATCAAGTGATTTCTCTTATATGAATAAATATATATAATGGGAGAAAAGAGAAAGAAAAAAAGTATTATTTTTCAGTGTGTATAATGTATCTAAAATTGTTCCTTGACTCAGAACAGTTATCTTACAAATTTATATGTTCTTTGGCCTATTAGTCTGATTTTCAATCTATATTATGATAATTAACTTTATAAGTTCTAATGAGATAAATAAATGAATATGTTGCTGGAAAAATAAAAGGGGAAGATGGAGGTGCAAAAGAAGGGAACTGAAATGTGATATGTACATGTACCAATCCCCATGTGATATGTACATATACCAACGTGATATGTACTGCAAACTTGTGCTAATGAAAGTTTAAAAAAAAGAAAGAAAACACTAAGACTAAATAAAATTTAACTTTCAACAAAAAATGATAAACTAAAAGACAATAAAGTAATATCTTTAAAATGTTGGAAAAAATTCCTGCCAATCTATAATTACTTATAGAAAAGATAATACATCCTTCAAATAAAAAAATGAAGATAGCTTTAGTCAAAGAAAAACCAAGGAAATTTGTTACTAGTGGTGCACTTTTGTAAAATTAAGTGTACTTTCTTCAGGTAGAAAAATGATTCCAGATGTAACAAGGAAAAATAGAAAATTTTGAACACCATGGGAGTAAACATGTGGGTAAATAAAAATTAATTATTTTTTCTGAAATTTAGAATTGTAAAATCATATATGTTTACATGATCTATCTGCCCATATCAAACATTGTGTTGCCGCAGCTAATGTAGTTTTAAAGAAGAAATTGCAGCACTACAATTTTGATATGTCATGTTGATACTTTAACTCCACTCACCACATATTTAAATTTCTCCTTTCATACTTCTGTGATCAGAGAATATGCTGCATATATCAGAAAGGAAATTAGTTATTTAAATTTACAACCCAAGAAGGTAGGGAACAAAAATCATATCAAAACTAAGGGAAACATAAGGAAAGAAAAAATAGATATTTAAATATGGAATGAAAAACAAAAATCAACAAAATTAAAGTTTGAAACTATAATAAAGCCAATAAAATTAATAAAGTTCTGAGACTAATCCAGAAAAAATGGATTCATAAATTTTCAGACAAAAAGTGTACAAATCATAGTACAAGTGAGATATCATGCACATTCTAATAAGCTTAATGATATAGAATAAGAATAAGTGGATTCATAAACTCAAAAAATCGACAACTTATTATATTGCTAATAAGAAATAGGAAACATAAACAATCAAATATGTAATTTAAAATTAGATTCTTTTTAAAAAATTATTTTATTGGTACATTTTAGGTATACAATACATTTACATTTGTCATTGTACCTGTACATGATTGTACCTGTACATGATGTACCTTGATTCTTATTTTTTTCCCATTACCTGTGCACCCTTCACCCCCTCCACCCTTCCCTATCTTGGAAAGGGAAGAATCCAAGAGGAAGAGATGACAATCATAAATATCTATGCACCAAACACTAGTGCACCCAACTATATAAAACAAATACTAA
>NW_004624789.1:12691249-12716830 GCF_000247695.1 Heterocephalus glaber | reverse complement strand
GCCCGGAAGCCTCCTCTTGTGAGCTGGGAGCAGCGGGAGTGATGGTGGCTGGGAAGCCCCTTCCTCTGGGCCAGGAGCTGCGGGACAGAAGGTGGCCCAAAAGCCCTTTCCTGTGGGCTGGGGCTGGAGGGATGGTTACCGGGAAGCCCCTTCCTCTGGATCAGGAGCAGTGGGATGGCAGCTCAGAAGCCCCTACCTCTGGGCCAGCAGCAGTGGGACTCAGTACCTTGGTCTGGTGGTCTGGTGTCCTCTGTGTCTTTGTAGTGTGGAACCAGGTGGCTGCCTGTCTACACCGGGGTGATTCAGCATCTTCCATGTGACTGGGGACCTCGGTAGGGTGTGCCCAGACCTGCCTGTCTGCAGCAGGCTGATTTGGTGTGTTCTGTGCAACTCGGGACCTCAGTAGGATGTGTGCAGACCTGCCTTACTGCAGTGGGTTAATTCAGCATCTTCCACATGACTAGGTACCTCGGTAGGGCCTGGGCAGGCCTGCCTGTCTGCAGAGGGGTCATTCAGCATCTTCCGCGGGACTCGGGACCTTGGCAGGGCATGCACAGACCTGTCTGCAGTGGGCTGATTTGGCGTGTTCTGCATGACTGGGGACCTCTGTAGGGCATGGGATGACCTGCCTCTCTGCAGTGGGGTGATTCCAGATAGAATGTTTAAAAGTGACTGGTCCCTTCAATCACTTTTATGATGTTTAATCAATGGAATGGAATTAAAGTATACTTACTTCCTAAATATTATCTTTTTTTTTTTGGATGAACAGAGAGAGTTGGAATATGTGCCCTCAGATGTTTGAAGAAATCAATCTAGTGTGAGGAGCATTACATTAAAATCTGTTCTGGCACCTGAACTTGCTATTTTAATGTGACATCTGACATGCAATAAAAGAAGTGTGAAGGAGAGTTGATTTTCTTTAGTGACAATGAATTAGACACAAACCTGTGATAAACATCATCTGAAGTCAAACTAAGTTTTTTAATGTCTTTTTAAGAGCCAGGCAATTCCACTACCAAATAAAATATTTTTCTTTTATACACATTAACATACTACTGACAAGTCTTCACCTCAAAACTCATCATTCAGAAATGTGTAGTTGCCTTCAGAGTATGTCTAATACTGTTGGAACATCTATTTCAGAAAAAAATGAGAGGCACTGTCTGTGCAACTCTGTGGAGGGTGCCGTGTGTCTCTGCTGAGGGTTTTGGCCAGGAGAGGCAATGTTCCTATCACTTGCCAACTTGTCCTTTATAATTCTCATGTGTCTCACCAATATCTAAGCAGAGTTTGGCTTCTTGTCAGCTGAAGGCTTGGATAAAATGTATTTCTTTAGCCACAGAGCTACCAAAAGTGATCAGTCCCCAGTCACTTTAATAATGTTCTGATTCTTAAAAATTTTTCAGTTTTCAAGAACATTAATCACATTGAATTTTTTATACTTTTAAAACATTTTTCACAGTCCCTGGCTTGGAGTGGAAATGTCACTACTGGGCAACAGCAATCACAGACTGGGCTATTTTAGCAATGTTGAGAGAAAACAGTATTGGTAGCCAAGTGAGTTGCCCCAGTCATTAAGACCTGGAATGAGTTCTGATATGGTCAGGGTTCGGCTCCTGTTATTACCACTGTTCCTGGCAATGCTGATCATTGTGGCTGCATTGGGGCCCTCTGGGACTCAGGAATCTGAGACTGTGTAGAGAGGGGAAGTCTAAGTCCTCTCAGCAGGGAGATGTCTTACAGTAACCTTATGTGGCCTATATGAGCCCACTTCCTGTACCAGTCTGCAGTGCACTGAAATACTTAATCCTTCCTATGTCTGTATGCAGTTCCTTGGCTTCCACAGGGAAGGCACACTAAGGACATTGGAGCTATTTATCATGATTTCAAAGCAAACTCAGCTAGCTGTCTTCACTTTTCAGTGATTATGTAACTCCCACAGAAGCAATGAGAAACTTTCTCTAAATAAAAGGGTAGGAAGGTTGGAGACAACAAAGGAGAAATAGTATTATCCCCAGGTAGAATATTCTTGGAAGAGAATCACAGCAGAAAAAAGAATCTTAGAGGTGGAAAGACTTTGGTTATGAAATCTAAATATTTCAGTTTACATTTAAAAAGACAGCCACAAACACATTAAGTGACTTTACCCAAGGTCCTAGAGATAGTTAGGAATATTAGGATTAGGTTTTCTCGAAAGGTTAAATTTTGTCTGTCTTATTTTTTATCTATAAACACACACACACACACCCCTTCAGGTTTCAGTTAAGAAAATATATTATTCTCAAAATCTCTACTATGTAGTCATACTACCAAAATTATATAATATTGAGTGACCCTTTATTCCACAGTTATTTGTTAGGTCCCAGGATTGTTTCCCTTTGGCAACAGCAAATCCATCATTCTCTAGTTTCCCCACCTTAAATATTAAGGGATTTTCTTTTTCCTTCTCTCTGTTTGCCTGGCAGTATTCATAATCAAAAACAAGCAAGATGTTAATCAGTAAAAAGAAGGAGGGAGAAAAATCTTCAGAAATTGTGTTTAGCCCCATCTGGCCTTAGAAAAACATGAGAATTGGTGATCAAGTGCATTCAGCAGGATGGCTGCCTTTCAAGGGAAACAATATCTAGATATTTCTATGTCTAGACCACAGAGGAAAAATACTTCCTTGGTAATTAACCCATTGAAATCAGAACAGGCTCACACAGCTCTTTGAAACACAGAGCAGAGTTAGAAAGATACAACCCCTAGAGTTTCAGCTACAGGTAGGAATTTTGATGGTGTATTTTTTAAAAGTTGTTTAACTGGTCCATATTTTAGCATTTTAGACCCAGAGTCTTTATAGAATAAAGATAAATAGAGATGGTAAGCAGTTACTTGCTTCATAGTTAACCAATGGTATTTGTTTATTTTACTGTCTTTCTTCCTTCCAATTTTCATGTCACTGTGCATGACTGAAAAATGGACTAATTAAAGAGATCTCCATTCTAGCAACAAGATCTTTCCAGTATAAGTGATCACATACCTAAGCACAAAAAAAAAACCAAACAAAGAAACAACAATTGAGAAGACAAGGCAACAAAATGGCTCCCCAAACTCCCAACTCTCTCAAAGTCAATTTACTGGGCATTGAGAGTTAGGAAAGCAAAAGCCACATAGCCAAATTATTTGAAAGGACAACGGAGGAGAATAGAAAACAAATCAATGAGGTGCTTTGGTCACAGAAAATGTAACTCATCAGATAATGGAAGTAACAAATAAAATCATCAGGGAGCTTACAGGAGACACTAACAAAAATTTAACTGAGCTAAACAAAATGATACAAATCACCAGTTTAGGAAAGAACTCAAGTCCACAAAAAAGCCAGAAAAGCTTAGAGTAAAGTATTCCATGCCCTAAAACATAATAGGTTCCCACCCTGACTTACGTATCCTGAAAAATTTTCTTTCCAAATTGGTGACAAAATAAGATATTTGCATGAACCTCAAGAAATTCATGAACACCAAAGCAATGCTACCAAAAAATCTCAATGATATGCTAGAAAAAGACAATGAAGATGACAGTGTAAAAAAAATCTAGTAGAGTGAATATACTGGGCAGGTTGAGCAGTCAAGCAGAAAGGCAAAAATAAAAAAGGAAATCAACAACAGAAAAATAATGTAATGACAAGAATAAGTCAACAACTTTTAGTAATAACTCTCAATATGAATGGTCTCAATTTCACAGTCAAAAGATACAGATTTGCAGAATGGATATAGAAACAGCCCAATGATATGCAGTATATAAGAAATACAGATTGAAAATCAAAGGATGGAAAACAATATTCCATGCAAAAGGAACCTGGATAAAAGCAAGGGTCTGCTAATTTCAGACAAAATGCCCTTCAGGCCAAAACTAATCAGAAGAGGCAAAGAAGATGACTACATTTTGGTTCAGGGAACAATTCAAAAGAAGAGACAGAAATTATAAACATATTTATTGTTATGGCTTATATCTAGATCTCCCCCCAAAACTTCATGGGCTCATAAGTGAGGCTTTATGGAGGTGTCTGAATCATGGATGTGTGATACTGGACTGATGAGTTTATAGCTGGGTGTGATGTTGAGAGGTGAAATCTGGTGGGAGGAAGTGGATCTCTGTGGGTATGGCCTGGCAGAGTCCACCAAAAAATGTATACACACTAATTAGTATGATGTTTCTTCAACAGATGGTGTTTCCCTTGTATAGGGGACCCTAGAAGATGTTATATACCAAGAAAACTCACTACACTGCCAGCCTTTAGAGAAGAAATTGAAAATACATATTCGGCAATCTCAATGACCAAAGTTACCCAAGCAGCAGTTGGTTATACTAATAAATGTCTGGAAGATAATGGCCATCACTTTGAGCACCTCTTGTAATTGTAGAGGCCAAACATAACTTGTATCTCATAATACCTCAATAAATTTAGTATTAAAATATTTATATGTTTTTATTTTCCTTAAATGTGTATACATGTTTTTGGCAGACTCTGTACATATATAGAACCCTCCTGCCTTAAGAACTTCCTTGTTCCTGTCTGCCACACTATGAACTGTTTCTCCTCTGCTATGTCCATCTGGCACATTCCCCTGCCTTGGAGAAAACTATGGACTGAAATGTGAGCCAAAATAAACTTTTCCTTTTTAAACTTCAGATAAACACCAAAATAATTATAATGGGGGACCTCAATACCCCACTCTCACATATAGACAGGTCAAGTAGACAAAAAAAATGAACAAAGAAATAAAGTTGAACCAAACCTTCAAATAGATGAACTTAATAGATATCTACAGAGTGTTCTACTCAACAATAGAGTATACATTCTTCTTAGAAACACATGGGACTTTATCCAAAAATATGCCATGAAAAAATTGCAGTTATCCCATACCTGTTATCAGATCATATGGCAATGAAACTAGAAACCAATGGCCAAAGAAACCAGCAAAATTATGCAAAGACATGGGAATTAAACAATTCCCTCCTGAATAATCAGTGTATCAAAGAAAAAATTAAGGAATAACTTAGTTCCTAGAATCAAATGGTAATGCCAATACAACATACTGGCACCTGTGGGACACAATGGAAGGAGTCCAAAGACAGAAAATTATAGCTGAGATCATCCACATGGGCAAAATAGATTGATCCCAAATGAATAACTTAATAAGGCACCTCAAGGTCCTAGAAAAACAAGAAAAATCCAAATCCAAAGGTAATACAAGAAAAGAAATTATAAGGATCAGAAAAGAAATTAATGAAAGATACAAAGAATCAAGGAATCTAAGAGCTGATTCTTAAACAAAATAGGCAAACCCCATTCCAAAAAAGAAAAGCAACCCCTAAAACAATGCAATTAGAAATAAAAAAGGTGAAATCACAACAGATTGCTGAAATCCAGAAGATATTAATAACTACTTTGAGAACCTGTACTCTAATAAAATGGAAATTAAGAAGAAATGGATAGGTTCCTAGATATGTATGGACTGCCAAAGCTGAACTAAGAAGATATCAAAACCTTAAATAATCCAATATCAGGCAATAAAATTGAAGAAGTAATTAAAATCTACCAACTAAGAAAAGTTAAAATCCCAGTGGAGTCACTCAAAAATTTTATAAGAACTAATACCAATGTCCCTCAAACTTTTCAGTAAAATTGAAAAAGGAAATCACTACTCCCAATGTCATTACTGGAAGCTAACATTACCTGATTCCAAAATCAGAAAAAAGCCCAACCAAAAAAGAGAACTACAGACAATCTCCCTAATGAACATAGATGCAAAAATCCTTAACAAGATACCGGCAAACAGAATGCAAAAAATCATCAAAAAGATCATACACAATGGCCAGCCATGGTGGCACATGTCTGTAACCCCAGCTCTTAGGAGGCTGAGGCAGGGGGATCACCATGAGTTTGAGGCCAGCCTGGGCTACATATTGAGTTGAGGGCCAGCTTAAACTACAAAGGAAGACCCTGTCTCAAAAAAAAAAACACATATATAATGACCAAGTAGAAATCATCACAAGGACAAGGGATGGTTCCAATATTCAAATTAATAACTTAATATTAAATAAACAGAAGCAAGGACAAATGAAACCACATGATTGTCTCAATGCACAAAACCCTTTTGACAAAATTCAGCATCATTCATTGTAAAAACTCTGAAAAACTAGGTAAAGAAGGACCTTATTTTAAGCTGATAAAAGCCATTTATGACAAACCAACAGCCAACATCATATTAAATGGGGAGAAGCTGAAAGGTTTTCCTCTAAGATCAGAAATAAGACAAGAATGTCCACTATCACCACTATTATTCAATATAGTTCTTGAAATATTACCCAGATCAGTCAAGTAAGAGAAATAAAAGGGATATGTACATAAGAGGAAGCTGTCAAATTATCATTTTTTTTGCAGATGACATTATTTAAAAAATTCCACCAAAAGAACCCTAGAACTAATAATCAAATTTAGTAGTGTAGCAAGGTTCATTCAGTGTGTGAAAATCTATAGCATTTTTGTACGCCAATAATTAATTCACTGTGAAAGAAATTAGAGGAAACAGTTTCTTTAAAAATAGCATCAAGAAAAATTAAATGTTTAGGAATTAACCTAATTAAGAAATGAAACACCTCTACCACAAACACTACAGCGCTCTGAAAAAGGAAATTGAAGAAGATATAGGAAAGATACTCCCTACGTCTGAATAGACAGAACCATTATAGTCAAAATGGAATACTCCCAAAACTGAAAAATAGATTTAATGTAATCCCAATCAAAACACCAATACTTCACAAACTAAAGAAAACCAACATACAATTCATATAAAACCAGAATAAATTCAGAATAGCAAACAATCCTGGACAACAAAAGCAAGGTAGGAGGAATCACAATTCCTGACTTCATGTTTCATTAGAAATTAACAGTGATTGGAAACAAAGTCTTTGTAAGTAGGGAGCAGTGGGGGGATTCAAGGGAGGGCAGGGGAATGGGAAAAAAATAAGAATCAAGATATATCATGTAATGGTACAAAGTCCCAATGATAAATGTCATCCAATTGTATACCTAAAATGTACCAATAAACTTAATGAAAGAAAAAAAAGCTTGGTATTGGCACAAAACAGACATGTGGATCAATGGAACAGAATAGAGTTTGCAAAAACAACTTCAAGCACATATAGCTGCCTGATCTTTGCCAAAAGGACCAAAAACTCATGCTGAATAAAGATAGCCTCTAAATAAATGGTGCTGTGAAAACCAGCTATCTACATGAAAAATATTGAATCTAGACTCATATCTCTCACTATGTACTAAACTAAAATAAAAATGGAAATACTCTGCTGGAAAATAAATAAGGTTAAAACTCTTGAACACAGGCATAGGCAAGGTCTTTTCTGAACGTAATCCCAATTGCACAAGAGATGGCACAAAGCATCAACAAATGGGATCAAATCAAGTTAAAAAACAAACAAACCTCACAGAAAAGGAAACAACTGAGTGAGGAGACAACCTACAGAATGGGAAAAAGTTTTGTCAGTTATTCCTTGAATAGAGAACTAATGCCAAAATATATAAAGAATTCAAAACAATAAAACACTCCTGAAATAAAAGATCCAATCAAAAAATGGGCAAATAAAATGTACAGACACTTATCAGAAGAAGAAATATAAACGGCCAATAAATACATGAACAATATGTTCAACATCTCTGTTACATTAGAGAAATTCAAATCATAATAATATTGAGGTTCCCCTATCATCAATAAATCAAATGATAACAAATTCTGGCAAGGTTGTAGTGGGGGGAGGAATCTTTTTTCATGGTTGGTGGGAATGTAAACTAGTAAAACCTTTATAGAAATCAGTATGGAGATTCCTCAGAAAACTAAAACAGAAATTCAAATTGTCCCAACTATTCCCCTCCTAGGTATCTTCTAAATAGTTAAAGACACAATATTTCAGTGACACAAGCATACCCATGTTTACAACGCACAACTCACAATAGCTAGATCTTGGAAGCTGCCTACATATGTTCATAAAGAAATGAATATATACAGCAAATGTGGTATTTATACATAATACAGTATTACTCTGCCATAAAGAAGAATAAACAAGTCATTTAAAGGAAAAGGAATGCTCCTTAAGACTATAATGTTATGTGAGATAAATCAAACAAGCTTAAATATTGCATGGTTTCTCTCATATGAAAAATGTAAAATATAAATAAATATAAAAATAAAAGATAGTAGGGGGATGGAGAAGTGGATGGGAGGGGAAGGAGCATAGCAAAAATGCAGCCAGGAGGGCAGAGAGATGAAGGGAATATAAAAAGAATTAAATGTATTATATACATGTACTAATTCCTCATCATGAATGTAATCATTATGTACTACAAACATGTACTAATAAAAATATTCTGAAGAAAACTATTTTGTGTCTCCAACAAAGATGTAAACATTTTGGGAGCAGTCATCACATATTACTGATTCTTTATTCTTAGTGCTTTTCAGAGTCTACCAACAGAAAAGATTCCATAAAGTTTGTGGAGTAAATGAATAAGAATCATGTTATTCAGTGCCAAATGAAAAAATACAAACACCCTACTTTTAAAAAAGCATATAATCTCATAGATAAGGCAAACCATGCATATCCACACTCATACTCAAGTTGTGCTAAGGCAGTGAAGGAAGCAACAAGAGTATTAATATAGAGACTGTGTTTCACATTGGGAGATGATATACTTTAGGCTTTATTATAAACAATGAAATCTATTATAGTTTGTTCCAGTAGAAAATGAATTTGTTAGCATGTAACAAATGACTCACTCTTTGGGAAAATTGGGGAATCAAGATTAATGTGCAACCATACTACAGATGGCTGCCCTGGCAAAAGGTGCATAGCCACCACCACCTGGCTCCAAAATAATAGTTTTCACAAAGCCCACCCCACAAATAAAGCTCAGGATTTCCAAATCTCCACCATTACGGTCTAAATTAGCTAGTCACCTCTGTCACCTGATTCCTGAATGCTGAAGTGTTCACTTTTCTATCTGTAGGACAAAATAGCCAACATCTGCAACATAAAGGAGTAGAGGTTTCTTTTGGGTCAAAGTTTCATTTGATTCAGTTAATGGTTGACTGGCTCCAAGGCAGAAACAGCATAGCAGAATGGGTTGGTGGAAAAAAGCTATTCACTGTATGACAGCCAGGAAGCAGAGAGAAAGCATGAACTGGAGAAAAGAACATAACCTTCT
Source organism: Heterocephalus glaber (assembly GCF_000247695.1). The sequence continues at coordinate 12,707,568 of NW_004624789.1, read as the reverse complement.
ATGCTACACCCCTAGGGATCTACCTCATTTGATCAGGCCCCCTCCCTGAACACAAGACTTTAGGGGCATTTTAGAGACTAATTCTTCATGTTTGCCCTTCTCACACAAGGTTAACTCTGGTACAAATGACTGCCATATCACTGATATAGGGCTTTAGTCCATCTGCAATAGTGCTGAAAATTTGAGTTTTGAATTTTTGGAGCATCAGGACTCATAATGTGGGTTCTAATTACATTAAGGGGATTGCTTTTACTATAACATAATATTTAAAATATGCTAACCTGCCATATGAAAGGTCACAACAGGTCAAAGAAAAGCTTTCTGAGAAGGTAATTTTAGGTTGTAACCTATAGAAAGAGAAATAATTAGGCAAAAACTAGTGGTTAGAAGAAAATGGAGACTCTTTTATATTTGGCAGGGAAATGCTTAGCAACTTCTATAAACTGAAAGAATTTCACATGGCTAAAGTGTGGTGAATCATAAAGAGAGGAGCCTATGATGAGATTGAAGAGATATTAATAATTCAAAACCTGTGGGAGAAATGAAGGCATATATATTTAATTATAAATTCAATAGGAAGTCATGGGGTTGAGACTATTCAACCGATACTTCACAAAGTTTATACTGGCATGTATGTGAAGAATAGAATAAAGTTAAGCAAAAGAGTGAATAGGGAGATGGCTCTAGGATTTGTCAGATGAGGGGTGATTATAGCTTAGAAACATGGATAGTGTAGTGTTTATGGAGACAAATGTGTAGAATATGAACAATAACCTGGAGATAAAATGACTGGACTAATTCTAATCTATATTGTGTGAGATATATGTGTGGATATATATATGTATATGTTACTGTTAGTGAGTTAGTAAGACACCAGGAAGGACTCCTAGTTTTCTAATTTTAAAACTTGTATCAGTCAGCATTTACTAGAGAAACAATTTTAAGGCAACATATACAAATTTATAAAAATGTTCAAGATTGGCTTACAATGGCCACCTGCAGAATCAGGTATGGAAAGGTGCAAAAGGGCTGTCTGTGCACTGGAGATCTGAAGGATCCAGTCAAAGACCTGGAACTCACTGTAGTGTCTCATGTGAGTCTAAATCAGAAGGCTGAAAGGTCTGAGAAATGGAAGGCTGAATGGTCTGTGCTGGAAGGCTGAAGAGTAAAAATGAAGACTGGAGCTCCTCTGAAGAAACAGAGATGAGACCGGGAATTTAGCTCAGTGATTCTGCTGCCTGTCTCACAAGCACAAGGTCCTGAGTTCGATCCATGGTACAAAAAAAAAAAAAAAGAGATGAACTTTCCTTTCTAGTTTCCCTTTTATTTCATTCAGGTGACAAGCCTACCCAGGGTGGATCTTCTGTCTTCAGTACATTTTCTCAGTAACACCCAGGACCATGCTGATCCAATTTAGTTGGGTATTTCTTAATCAATCTTGCTTACTGACACAATCAGTTAATTATCTTAATCAACCCCTCATCAACTTGACAACCAGACACATTTCCTTCAACTATAGTCTCTAGATAGAAAGACAAGTTCATAATTAAACCTAACGTATTATAACTATTCTGTTTACAAATGGAAATGGACTGATTCTCTTCTCAGAATACAAGGCAAGTTTTCTTTGTGTAATGCATATTCCTAACATTTTTAACTTAAATATTATAACATAGGTTTAACAATACTTAAGAACAAATATTAAGTCTATCAATATTATATTACACAGGAAACATATTAGGAGAGAACTATTACATTTACAATCCTTGATTCTGTAACTGTCTTAGCTGGTATTGTCTGTAACAAGCACCTCAGCAGGTCTTGATTCTTTCCCTGGTGAGGTGACCCATACCTTCAGCACTGAATGTTCTGGACCACTTGTCAGTCTACCTGGGTTGTAGTAGTTTCCCATTGACCATAATAACAAGGCATGGTAATTCTAGGAGGCACCCTAAAGGATTTCCTCCATTCCAAGTATATTCTTCCTGTCTCCCATTGTGGAGTAATAGTCCAATCTCCCTTTGATAGTTTGGATCAACCACTTTTGCAAAGATCATAACTCCTTTTTTAGTTTGTTTACTCAAAGGTACTAGGAGACTAAAATGACCAGCAGGAGTCTTAGCTTCCTGTTCAAAGGTATTACTGTTGTCCTTCTTGGCTCAAGCCTTCCCCTCTCTGGAACTAAGACTTCTAAGCCAGCGGGTCATAAGGTCATGGGAACAGGAAGCAAAAATTCTGATAGTGGATGACTGGAGGTAACTGTGAGTGGTACATTTCCACTTCCATTCCCACTTCCACTGAATATGTGAATCCTGGCTACGAGAGACACAGCACTGTATAGTGGATGCTAATTCAAAGGTTGTACAGCCTTCTGAAGAATCTTGTCCCAGCCCTTCAATCTATTGTCACCTAGCTGGGGCAATAACTGTCTTCAAAAGACCATTTTATCTTGCTATCAATCCAACTACTTCTGGATGGTGGGGAACATGGTAAGACCAGAGAATTCTGTAAGCATGAGCCTATTGCCTCATTTATTTGGCTATAAAATGTCTTCTTTGGTGAGAGACAGTGCTGTGTGGAATTTATGATGGTGAATTAGGAATTCTGTAAGTCTACAGCTAGTAGTTTTGGCAAAAGCATTACATATAGGGAAGGAAAATCCATAACCAGAATAAGTGTCTATGCTAGTAAGGCCAAAGTGCTGTCCTTTCCATGAAGAAAGTGATCCAATATAATCAACCTGCTACCTGGTCACAAGGAGTTCACCCCAGGGAATGGTGCCATATTGGAGACTCAGTGTTGCTCTGCTGCTGGCATATTGGGGATTCAGTAGTAGCTATAGTCAGATTAACCTTGGTGAGTGGGAGTCCATGTTGCTGAGTCCATGCACAATCTTCATCCCTGCCACCATGACGTCTCTGTTCATGAACCCATTGGGCAATGATGAGGGGCTTAAGAAAGAAGTTGACTGCTATCTATAGAACAGATAATCCTATACAATTGATTGTTAAAGTCCTCTTCTGCTGAAGTCACTTTTGGGTGAGTATTTACATGGGATACAAATGTTTTTACATCCCTTGCCCATATGGAGAGGTCTGTACACATACTTCTTCCCCAAATATCTTTGTTACCAGTTTTCCAGTCATGCTCCTTCCAAGTTCCTGATCATCCAGCCAGGCCACTGGCTACAGCCCATAAATCAGTATACAGTTGCACATCTGGCCATCTTTCCTTGTAGGCAAAATGCACTAGCAGGTGCATTGCCTGAAGTTTGGGCCACTGTCAAGATTTCCCTTCACTACAAGCAGCTATCAACTTGTTAGTGGTGCTTGCATAACTTGCAGAACCATCCATAAACCAGGCCCTAGCCTTCTCTTCTTCTGACAGCTGATCATATGGTACATCCCATGAGGCCATAAGTGCATTATGGAAGACAGAAGGCAGGACTAGGAGCTATGGGCATCTGGGAAACTTCTTCATGTATCCTACTTGTGCCATCTGGACCTGCTCTGGCTCAATCACATAGTACCATTTCCATTTAATGATGTACTGTTGCTGTGCACATCCAACTTTATGACTTGGTGGAACAAATAATTCCCAGCTCATGATGGACAACTCAAGTGGTATGGTAATCTGGTGTCAAGCAATCAGTTTCAACTAAGGCCTAGTAGCAGGACTGGACCTCTTTTTCAGAGCAAGTATAGTCTGCAGATGATAGCAGAGTCTTGCTCCAAAATCCTAAAGGCCTCCATTTCAATTCACCTTTTGGGGGCCTGCCAGAGACTCCTAACAGCATCCTTTCCTACCGCTGACATTTCAAGTACCATTGACTCTGCTGGATCATATGGTCTCAGTGGCAGATTAGCCTGGACAATAGCCTGGACCTGTTGCAGAACCTTCTCTTGTTCTAGGCTCCACTCAAAACTAGCAGCTTTCTGAATCACTCAGTAAATGGGCTGGAGTAAAACACCTAAGTGAAGAATGTGTTGCCTCCAAATTCCAAATAGACCAACTAGGCATTGTACCTCTTCTTTGGTTATAAGGGGGAGCCAGATACAACAAATTGTCTTTTGTCTTAGGAGAGACATCTTCACATGTCCCTCACCACTGGACTCCTAGAAATTTCATGGATGTAGAAGGACCTTGAATTTTAGTTGGGTTTATTTCCCATCTTTTGGCTCACAAATGATTTACTAACAAATCCACAGTAGTGGTTGCTATGTCCTGCTCACTTGATCCAATCACCATAATATTATCAATGTAATGGAACAGTGTGATATTCTTGGGAAAGAAACTTGATCAAATTCCCTGCAAAATACATTGTGACACACAGTTGTAGAGTTAATGTAACACTGAGGTAGAACAGTAAAGGTTTATTGCTGGCCTTACTGGCTGAAAGAAAATTGTTTCTGAGGGCCTTATGAATAGATGTGGAGAAAAAGGCATTTGCCAAATCAGTAGGTGCTAGGAGGTGTGTTAATCTGCTAATAAAGAAAACACATTTGGTACAGCAGCTGCAATTGGAGTAATCACTTGCTTCAGTTTATGGTAATCTACCATCATTTTACAAGACTCCATTTTTTTGTGTGTGTGCAAGCCCAATTGGAGAAATAAATAGAGATGTGGTGGGGACCACCACCCCTGTATTCTTCAATTCCTTGATAGTGTCACTAATCTTGGCAATTCCTCTAGGGAGGTGATATTGTTTTTTGGTTTACTATTTTACCAATAAAGGCAACTCTAATGGCTTCCATTTGGCATTTCCAACCACAATAGCCATCATACTACAGGTTAGGGAACCAGTGTGAGGATTCTGCCATGTACTAAGTATACCTATCCCAATTTTGCATTCTGGAAGAGAGGGAATGACTACACAATGGATTTGAGGACCTACTGGACTCACTGTGAATATGACTTTTGCTAAAATGCCATTGATCACCTGACTTCCATAGGCCCCCACTATTACTGGAGGGCCACAACGATGTTTTAGATCCCCTGGAATCAGTGTTAGTTCAGAACTAGTGTCAAATGATCCTCAAAGTGTCTGATCATTTCCCTTTCCCCAAGGTACGTTTACCCTGGAAAAAGGCCATAGGTCCCTTTGGGACGAGATAGGAGAGAGGATGACCATATAAATTTTTGGAGGTGCACCAGGGTCCTTCCTCAAAGGGACTGAGCCTCCCCCTCATTCAAGGTGTTCTGGATCTGTAAATTGGCTCAAATCTGGGAACTGGTTGAGAGGCCATAATTCCCTGTTACTATGATTTGAAGTAGGTTTCTGTTCATTAGCCCTTAAATTTTTTTTATTATATAAATATAATCTAGTAAAAACTTTATGGGCTTCCTATGTATTTCACTTTTGGGAACACCATGGCTAATCTGCCAACACCATAGTTTTGCACATGTCAAAACATTCCGATCATTGTTCTGCTTCTGCTGTCCATTACAGTAAGTACATGCACTTTGCCTTTGGTGACTAAGTGGTGCCACTTGATCCCTGACACTCTGGGATCCAATTAACCATTGCTGTTAAGTTTCCCAGTGGTGTAACCATGGTCCCCATGGTAAGTTCTAGCATACAGAGAAGAGCAACAACAGGGCTTTTCAGGGATGCCAGTGTTCCCCTCATGAATTTGTTTCTCAAAATGTTAGAGGTTACTTTTTCTGGATCACCCCAGTGTGAAGGATTAGGTTTAACATGACAAATCCACTCCAACATTCCCATTTCCTTAAGATTCCAAATCCCCTCATCAACAGTAAACTATGGAATATCAGGCATCTCTAATTCATTCAGAGTGGGCTATCTTCTGATCCATACTTCTGCCAACCAGTCAAATAAACTATTAACACCTTTGTTTCACTTCATGAGCTGCAATATTAAATTCAGAATCCCTGTTTACTGGTCCCATACTGTCAAACTCAGCCTGCTTCAGGTGTGGTTTTGTCACCATTATTACACACCCATAAAATCCATTCCCACACTTGCTCATCAGGTCTCTAGTTATAAAAGTTGAAAATTCAAGATGTTCTTTGGGAGAATAGTGGACCTCCTCATGAGTCACATTATGTGCCTCATCCTTAGGAGCCTTCTGTGACTTGAGCCTGGTTATAGGACTAGAAGCAAAAGTGGGTGATGAAGGTAGGTCCTGAGAAGTGTCTGCATTATCATTTTTAGTCAATACTGGATTGGTTTCCTCAGGTATATGAGGAAAGGCTAACACCACAAGGATGGGAGTGGGGATGCCTCTGCCACTGTGGTTGGGGAAATCCCATAAATCCTCTGGCAAAATAATCTCATTAGATTCTAGGAGCTCAACATTCTCAACCTTGTCAGGATCCTACCAAACATCTCCATCCTAGTTTATGGAATCCCATTCTTTTCTGATCAGCACCTTCACCTTTACTTTAGATACCCTTTGAGGCTGAAAATTAAATTTATGATGTATTTCAGTCAATTGAATTATGAAGGCTTATGTTTTGGTTTCAGCAATCTCAGCCCTGCAGCTAAAGGAAAGGAGATTCTCTTTCAGGAAACACTTAGAAACTTTAAAATTCTTTATATGTGTCTGAAGCTGGGAATTCAAATCTTTGAGCTCCTTTTTTTCCTTTATTAATTTGTCCTCATAGTTAAGAAGACTTTAGATTTACTATGGATGTTTTGAGCTTATTATTTTAATTCACTAGTTTGTCTAGAGATATTAACAGCAACTAGCCATCATTAGTATATTTCCCACTCTGCCAAAAATATTTGAAAGTTTCATATGTGGAGTTGCTAAATTCCTCATATCTCACAAGTGCTGAATTGGGATAATCAAATGGATCTACACTGAGTATTACTTTAAGCAGTTCATATCAAGAACTATCAGTATTTCCACACAGCACTAGAAAGGGGAGACAATGGTATCTTCAGAGGTCTCACAAATTTAGAGAGCCAACTGTCAGAACCACTGATGCCATTAAAGAATTTTATCTTTATAATTCTGTTTCTCTAGAGCCACTCCCAGTACCAAAATCTGTATCAGTCTGTGCCTACTAGAGAAATAGATTTAATCCAAGATATAAAGATATATAATAATTTACATGATTGGGTTAAAATGGCCACCACAGGGCCAGGGATTTAGCTCAGTGGTTCTGCTGCCTGTCTCACAAGCACAAGGTCCCGAGTTCAATCCCTGGTACAAAAAAAAAAAAAAAAAAAAGGCCATCACAGAGTCAGGTGTGGAAAAGTTCAAAAGGTATATCTGTGTGCTGGAGATCCAAAGGATACAGTCAAAGGCCTGGTGCTCACTGCAGTGATCCAGAGGTTGAAGAGTCTGCAGTTGAAGGCTGAGGTGTCTGCACCAGAAGGCTCAGGGGTTTGTGCTACAGGCTGAAGAGTCTGGACTGGAAGGCAAAGAGTCTGTGCTGAAAGGCTGAAGAGTTGATGTCCAAGGTGAAGGTGAAGACTGGAGCTCCTTGGAAGAAATGGAGGTGAGCCTTTTTTTCTCATTCCCTTTTATTTTATTCTGGTAGCAAGCCTACCCAGGGTAGGTCTGCTGTCTTCAGTGAATCTCAGTCACACCAAGAACTATGCTGATCCAACTTAATTGGTCATTTCTACTCAAATTGACATACTCAGTTAACTATCACAAAACTGTTGGGTTGGATTTTTGCAATAGGGAGGGCTGTTGAAAGATCATATTCTGAGAGGAAGTTGTTGGTTGATTTGAAGAGTTTGGCTTGGGATATTATAGTGAATATTGAGGTTCACTTCCCAGAATCATTCCTCCTCAAGGCAGACATCAGAGGTGAAAATCTTTTTGTTCCAACTAGGAGAGTGCTGCCAGCAGACAGGCACCAGTTGTTGGCCCCCAAATGGAACCCTTTGTGAAGCCATTTCAAATGATATCACATTGTCTTCAGAGTGGAGTGTGGACACATTCAGTGAGTGATAAGGGACTGCTAATCTTGTTTTATCAGGGGCAATTTCAGGGCTTACCCAACAGTACTATGTGTCCTGTTTCTGTTCACATGCTTGCTTTCTACACATATTGATCCTAAGAGCACTCTTTAGTTAAAAACTCTGTTTGGAAATCACTTCCCAGGAAACACAATCTATAAAGTTGATACCATCAATATCAACTCCTAGTATTAAGAGGTTCAAGACAACAGATGCCAAGATGGAATTTTGGAGTCAAACTAATTGCCACCTGGCTGACAAAAAAGACTCTACTACTGCTGGTATGTGGACCATAGAGAGTTTTGGCACTGCAATACAGCTGTCTGAAATTTTGCTGGTGGTTCATTGAGATAGTATAGCAGTAAAAGCAATCTTAGTTGCTTTTATATATTAGGCATTTGAGAAATATGAGAGAAGAACCAAAAATAGAAGAATTTGATGGCTACTGTTAAGCTCTAAATGCTCTAAATGCAGACAACAAAAAAATTCAGGGTGATTTAGGGGAGGTAGGGTGAAAAACTGACAACCTGTCTAAAGGCTGAATTGACTGAGAGCAAAAAAAGTTTAAACTCCTTATCAAGTCAGGTCTACTCTGCCAGTCATTGCTCTGGTGAGGAGCAATGCGATCATAATATATTGAATGTTATATCTGATTTATGCCTTGGAAAATCTTGAATTTCAGATTTATCTGAATCTTTCTGGCCTGCAGAATTGGCCCGCCACCCCTTGTAAAGAGTTATAATTCTCATGTTGCCTGAGATAAAGTAGAAGTTTCTCTACTTCAAGTCCATATGAACCTTCCTTAGAACTCATGACATCTTCCTTTCCAGCCATTTGACCCATGACTGGTTTTCAACAAAAGTCACCTGATGACATGAGGATCTAAATAGGGAATGAAATTGTTTATACAGTGGACCCTTGAGTTATGACCAGCTTGATGTACTAACAACTTGGGTTATGACTGGAATTTTAGTTTTAACTTGTGACCAAAGTTTTGAGTTATGACCCAAATGCCAGCTACTTGTACTTCCAGATGGCCTCAGATATAGATTTAACCCTTAAAGTGTTCTGGCAGAAACATTACAACATCCTTTCCTGTGTGGGGTTAATTGAGAAATTCTGGGTCAATATCTCTCTAAGGACACTGAGATCTGCCTGTATATGGGAGAGAGACTTTGAAGACTGTGTAGAGGAGGCTGAGCCTTCAATTGACCAATTTGAGTTACAACCAGCCCTCGTGAATGAATTGAGTTTGTAAGTCAAGGGTCCACTTTACCTTTTTTAGTAGCTGTAAAACCTAGCTAAAATTTACCTGCAGAACTGAGAGAGAACAAATGAGACTGACCAAGGAGGGGCAGAAAAATTGGTAGATATTGATTTATGAGAGCTCTCTTGGGATAGAGAACTTAATATCTTGGGGAGAACTCCAGCAAGATGTGAAAACTAACCTCTAAGATGCTCCCAGAAGCACAGAAATGTATAATCAATCCATCTTGATCATTTTTGGGAGGAGGGCTGTTTTTTACACAATCAGTGCAGACAAGAATATTGTTATGGTGTGATAAGACAGGATCTTTGCCCCTGGTTTCTGGCCAAGAGTTCCTAAAATCTTTATAATTTCCTGAGTGATAGCAGTAAAAAACTATCTTTTCAAAATGTTATTTGTGTTCATTCTTGGTTCCTGATGCCAGAGCTTCTGTGACATTTGGAAACTCTGGAATGATGAGTATCTTTTTGTATGATAATAAGATAACTGCTGGCTAGGGGTCTCTAAGTAGCTTTAGGAAGGGGGTTAATTTAGTAATCATAAAGACCAAGACATGATTAAAAGATTGGAACTTCAGCCCCATCCTAATTGTCCAGACAGAGAAGAGGTATTAGAGATTGAGTTAATCATTAATAGTCAATATTTCTTCAAGCTGTGCCTACATAATGAAATCTTCTTTAAAATACAAGGATGGGGAACTTCTGGGTTGGTAAAAATATGAAGATGCTGGGAAGTACAACAGAGTGAGACCATAGATGCAGATCCTCCTTACACATGCCTGGACCTATGCATCTATTTCATTTGCTGTTCCTGGATTGTATTTTTTTTAAACAGTAAACCAGCCATAGTAAGTAAACTATTTTCCTGAATACTGGAAGCCATATGGGAGCCCTTGAATTTATAGCTAGTCAATTAGAAGTTTCAGTGCCCGGGCCTGCATGCCATTTTTTCTCCAGCTGCCAGGGCTGTTCGGGTCTATGCACCATTCTTCAGCTGGTAGAGCCACCTGCCTGCCCACCATCAGCAGTGGGTTGACCTCAAGAGTGAGGCCTAGATCCAGACAAAGTGGAGAAGAGAAAGACCATTGTTATGAGCTTGGAAAGATGGTGGAGTGGTAAGCAGCACAGAGAGGGACTCTCTGAGGCTTGTGGCTGAGATTTGAAGCCCACCAGGAGAGAAAAGATAGCCACTGTAATAAAGATGCAGCAGACTACAGTGGTTGGTGAGTGGTTGGGATCAGGACCTCCTACCGAAACCCAGACTTGCTGTGGGGGAGGGGCAGCTTGAACCTGCAGCAGAACCATGCAAAATTCACACTCATAGGAGGTCAGGGAACTCAATTCTGGCCTCACAACCAGAAACCAGCCTAAATCTCAGAGGACTATGGCTGGCTCACTGAGAATAAATGACTTGGATCTGCATGCTGCTCCCCACATTGTGTACTGTTGACAGCAGAGGCACTCCTTAAAGCAGGCTTTTTTTTTTTCTTTTTTCTTTCTTTTTCTCCTCCTTTCTTCCTTTTTTTCAGTTCTCTCCCTTCTTGTTCCTGTTTTTCCTGTTTTGTTTTTCCTTGATTGTTCTTATTTTTATAAGACTGTGGATGCAATTTCTAGTTCACCTGTTGCTATTAGGTTGTTCTATTTTTGCTTTCATTCCTTCCTTCTCTTTCCCTCCTGCCTTCACGAGTTTCCCAAAGATTACATAATCTTCCTGCATTCTCTAGACCTACTGCTAACTTTTCCCTCTCCTTCTATTTCTCTACCACCTGCTAAGTCCTTCTAAGTCTTCTTCCTGGAAGTTAAATTTGCTATACTGAAGAGCTTATTTACTGAAAATTTACTACACATTTCTGGTAGGTCCTAAATTTTGATATACAACCTCAAGTTTAGTTCATGTGGTAGAGGGTGAAAGACAAATAGTTACCACAATTTATCATTTTATAAGCTGTATTTAATGCTGTTGCTGCTGACTGCATTACTCTGGCCAGTGTCATGATTGCTCTAGTCAGTTGTTCTTCCTGTTATACTGAGACTGAGATTGCCTATAGGTCATTACAAACTCAAAACCCAAAGACCACCTATACCTGGAAGACACCTCTGAGAAGTGTCCATTCCCTGTGGGGTTTAAATACTGGCAATAAAGATACCCACAATAAACAATGTACAAGCATCAAGCCAGGAATTAAAATAAAAACATTAACAATAACAACAACAATTAAAATAGAAATGATAAGACACCTAAAGAAGACACAAACACAGACTTTCAGATCACCAAAAACAAATCCAGAGGGCAAAGAGATGGAACAATGCAAAAGCCAACCACCCAGACTTCCAGAACTGGCAACAAGGGAAGTAATGAAAGAGGTTCTAGAAAAAAAATGAAAACAGAAATAGTTTCTCAGATAACAAAAGAGATAGTGACAATAATGAATGATATGAGTAATAACTCTAGAGAAGATACAGATAAAAAAAATAGGGGCAGGGGATTTTGTTCAGTGGTTTTGCTGACCCAAGTTCAATCCGTGGCACCAAAAAAAAAAAAAAAAAAAAAAAAAGAAATAGAGAAAAATAATGGAATCTATGAATACCCAACATAGAAAAAATTGGAAAACATAAAACACATCCAAGCAGATATCCAAGTAATTAAAAATTCCATTGAAAGTTTCCACACCAGAATAAATGAATGTGAGGACAGAATTTCAGATATAGAAGACAAGAAGGAGGTTTGCAAACATAAAAAGAAAGATTTCTTAAAAATGGCAAGGAAACATGAGAAATCAATCCAACAGGTACTAGATGATGCAAAAAATAACAAGATAGATTAGAGTCAGTGAAGGAGTAGGAGATAGTGCAAAAGACATAAACAAACTCTTCACAGAAGTAATCACAGAAAACTTCCCAAATAGGGAAACAGAATTTGACATAAATGTAAGTTAGGCATATGAAACGCCAACTACCCATGATCAAAAAAATCTGTACCTAGGCATATAACAGCCAAGATTCCAGAAATCTAACACAAGAACAAAATATTAAAAATAGAGAAAAGAAACAAATCTCATGCAAAGAAAGCCCATCAGAATCACAGCAGACTTCTCAACACAAACCCTCAAGTCAAGGAGAGCCTAGAGTGAAATAATGCAAGCCCTAAAAGAAAACAACCTTTAACCCAGATTGATGCATCCTGCAAAACTACTTTTCAAAATCAATGGAGAAATAAAATACTTTCATGACAAAGAACACATGAGGAACCTCATAAATACCAAACCAGCACTCCAAAAAATTCTAAACAATATCCCCGAAAAATGACAATGAGGGTCACAACCCCATGAAGCCCAACAGAATGAATCCATCATGTAAGGCAAGAAATAAAATGCAAAAGGGATGGGGACCCCAAAACAGGAAAAGGTCATGACAAGGATAAGTCAGTACATATCAGTTATAACCATCAATGTTAATGGTCTCAATTCACTAATCAAAAGAAATATCCTGGTGGAATGGAGCAAGAAGCAAGATCCAATAATCTGCTGCATACAAGAAACACACTTAATTTAAAAAGAAATTCACAGACTGAAAGTCAAAGGATGGAAAACAATACTTCACAAAAAAAAGCAGGGGTAGCTATCCTATTTGCCAACAAAATAGATTTCAAACCAAGAGTAAGAGAGACAAAGAAGGTCACTACATCCTTATAAAGGAAACAATCTAAGAAGAACAGATGGCAATCAAATTTATATGCATCAATGCTACTGCACTCAACTATATAAAACAAGTATTAATAGATAGGAAAAATCTAATAAGCACTAATACAATAGTAGTGGGGGACCTCAATATCCCACTGTCACAAATAGACAGATCTACTAGACAAAAAATTAAAAATGAAATACTAGAAGTCAACCAAACTCAAACAAACAGACTTATCAGATGTTTACAGCATGTTTCACCCCACAAAATTAGAATACACATTCTTCTCAACTGCACATGTGTTACTTTCCAAATTAGAGCACATACTTGCTCATACAACATGTTTAAGTAAATGCAAAGCAATTGAAATTATCCCCTGTGTATTATCAGATCACAGGGTAATAAAATTGGAGATTAATAGCAAAAGAAATCACAAGAATTTCATAAACACAAGTACTGAACAACACCCTTCTGAACAACCAAAGGGTCACAAAGAAAATTAAAGAAGAAATAAGACAACTTCTACAATTAAACAACAACACCAATACAACATATAGGAATTTGTGGAACACAGTAAAAGCAGTCTTAGTGGAAAATTCATAGCAGTGAATATCCATATTAGGAAAATAGAGTGAGCTCAAATAAACAACCTAATGCTGAATCTCAAGCTTCTAGAAAAAGAAGAGCAAGACAAATCCAAGCTCATATAAGGGAGAAAATTATAATATCAGAGCAGAAATCAAAGCAATGAGACTAAGAGAATGATCCAAAAAAAATGAAGCAAAGAGTTGGTTCTTCAAAAGAATAAACAAAATTGACAACCCCTTAGCCAAACATCAAAAACAGGAAAGAAAAAGTTCAAATCCAAGCAATTAGGAATGAAAGGGGTGAAATTACAACAGACCCAGAAGAAATCCAGAGAATCATCAATACCTACTTTAAGAACATGTACTCCAATAAGATGGAAAACACAGAAGAAATAGAAAGATTTCTAGATAGATTTGAATTACCAAAGTTGAATGAAGATCTAAAAATTTGAAACAACCCAAATATCAATCAATGAAATTGAAAACATAATTAAGAATTTACCAACAAAGAGAAGCTCAGGTCCTGATGGGTTCAGTGTTGAATTCTGCAAGACAATTAGCGAAGAGCTCTTTAAACTCTTTAATGAAATAGAAAAGGAAGCAACGCTCCCAAATTCATTCCTGGAAGCAAGCATCACTTTGATCCCAAAAGCAGAGAAAGACCCAACTGAAAAAGAGAACTACAGGTCAAACTCCCTAATGAACATAGATGCAAAACTGCTCAATAAGATACTGGCAAGAAGAATGCAGAAGATAATCAAGAATATCATACATCTTCACCAAATCAGATTCATCCCAGGGATGCAGGGATGGTTCAACATACACAAATCAATAGATGCAATACACTATATTAACAGATCCAAGGATAACAACCATATGATCATCTCAATAGATGCAGAAAGAGGATTTGACAAAATCCAACACTCATGATAAAAATCCTACAGAAAATTGGAACAGGCAGTCTCTATCTTAATATGATAAAAGCCATCTTTGAAAAACTAACCCCAGCATCATTCTAAATGATGAAAAACTGAAACCTCTCATGCTAAAATCACAAACAAGACAAGGCTGTCCACTATCATCACTCCTGTTCAATATAGTTCTGGAAACATTAGCTATAGCAGTTAGATAAGAGAAAGAAATAACAGGAATTGTTATGCATGAATGAGTTTGAACAATAGAGATGTGCCACACTCTGTGCCAGATTTGAGCCCATTTATTATAGTGGGAAGCTGAGGAGAGGTTAGTACCCAGAAAGTTGCCTCAGCAATGGGAAACAGTTTGATTGCTCCTTTTAAATCATACTTTCAGTTTGGTAGGGCTCAGGGGAGAGCAAGCAGACTCTTACAGAAGCAGAATCATGCCAGGTTAGTGGGAGGTACAAGGAAGTTTCCCACACACTAGGTGAGCTACCAAACATCCTGCAACTGTAGAAAATTTACTCCCAAGCAGGGTGTAGGGCTTTTGGGTGCTTTGTTCAAGCACAAAAATACTTCCTTTGAGCACAGGTACAAAATGGCATTGAGGCACAAGATGGAATTGAGTTGGCTACCACAGAATAAATATGAGAAATGGAGAAGTTAAATTGTAATTATTTGCAGATACTCTATATAGAAGTCCCAAGAACTCCACCAAGAGACTTCTAGACTTAATAACCAAATTCAGTAGAGTAGCTGGATACAAAGTCAACACTCAAAAATTAATAGCCCTCCTTTATAGGAAAAAAACAGACTCATTGAGAGAGAAACTGGAGAAACAATTCTTTTTGCAATAGCATCAAAATATGAAATACCTAGGAATCAATCTAATGAAGAAAGTAAAGAAACTGTACTCTGAAAACTATAGCACTCTGAAAAAAGATATCAAATTGGATATCAGAAAATGAAGACATTCCTTGTTCTTGGGTAGGAAGAACCAATATAGTGAATATGGCCATACTTCCAATACTCTTATATTGATTCAATGAAATCTCAATTGAAATTCCAACAGCATACTTCACAGAGCTTGAGGAAACAATCCAAAAATTCATTCGGAACAAGAAGAGACCTAGAATAGTAAAAGCAATTTTAGGCAATAAAGGTGCAGCAGAATCTATCACAATCCCCAACTTGAAACTATAGTACAAAGCTACTGTGATAAAAACAGCATGATAGTAACAAAGAAAGAGACCCAAAGACCAATGGAACAGATTAGAAGATGCAGAAACAACTCCATACTTACTCAGCCATCTTATCATTGACAAAGGAGCCAAACACTCTCCCTGGAGGAAAGATAGCCTCTTTAATAAATGGTGCTGGAAAAATTGGGTTTCAACTTGCCAAAGATTAAAACTAGACCCGTACCTCTCACCATGCTCTAAACTAAATGCATAATGGATCAAATATCTAAATATTAAAACAGAAACACTAAACCTGCTAAAAGATAGTTTAGGTAGAACTCTTGAAGACATTAGCATAGGAAAAGACTTTATGAACAAAATCTCAGTCAATGTGAACATTCTGGGCTGCTGTACCATTGTCCCCGGTTCCTAGGAACAGAGCTCCCCACAGCACACAGGAGGTGAACCTTCTGGGCCTCCATACCACCGTCCCCAGTGCACAGGAGCAGAGACACCCCCAGCGCCGAGGAGGTGAGCCATGTGGGTGCCAGCAGCACACAACCCTCCACCCTCATTGAAATGAGAAAACATGTAAACAAGTCTCAAAACTAGACTTCTAGATCACCTAAACCAACCCCAAATGGAAAGGAGATGGAAAAATCTGATGCTCAACTACCAGGACTCCCCAAACTGCTAACAAAAGAGGATCTGGAAAAAATAAAATCAGAAAAAATTTCTCAGATAACAG
>NW_004624789.1:12676554-12690787 GCF_000247695.1 Heterocephalus glaber | reverse complement strand
TTGTTAAGATTCCAGAAACTCAACAGAAGAACAAAGTTCTACAAGCACAAGCAGAAAAGAAACAAATCACATACAAAGGAAAGCCCATCAGAATCACAGCAGATTTCTCAATGCAAACCCTCAAGGCAAGAAGAGATGGAATGATGTATTTCAAGCCCTAAAGGAAAACAGCCTCCAACTCAGATTGGTGGATGCTGAAAAACTATCTTTCAAAATTGATGGAGAAATAAGATACTTTCATGACAAAGAGCACCTTAGGAAATTCATAAATATCAAGCCACCACTCCAAAAACTTTTAGACAATGTTGTAGAAAAAGAAAATGAGGATCACAACCCCAGGAAGCCCACCAGAATGAGTCCACCAGGCATGAGAAGAAATTAAATGCAAAAGGGGAGAAGCCAACAAAAAGAAAAAGTCATGACAAGGATAAGTCAATATGTATCAGTTAAAACCATCAATATTAATGGTTTCAATTCACCAATCAAAAGAAATAGATTGGCAGAATGGGTCAAGAAACAAAATCCAACAATATGCTGCATACAAGAAACACAGTTCAAAAAGAATCTCATAGACTGAAAGTTAAAAGGTGGAAAACAATACTTCATGTGATAGGAACCGGAAAAAAGCAGGGATAGCTATGCTTTTTGCAGATCAAGTGGATTTCAAACCAACACTGATTAAGAGAGACAAAAAAGTACACTACATCCTTGTAAAGGGAGCAGTCCAAGAGGAAGAGATAACAATCAAATACATATGCATGAAGCACTAGTGCACCCAATGATACACAACAACTACTAAAGGACATGAAAAATCAAATAAGCACTAATACAGTAGTAGTCTGGGACCTCAATACACCACTGTCATGAATAGATAGATCAACTAGACAAAAAATAAGCAATAAAATACTAGAACTCAATCAAACTCTTTAACAAATGAACTTAACAGATGTTTACAGAGTCTTCCACCCCACAAAATCAGAATACACATTCCTTTCAGCTGCACATGTGTTGTTCTCCAAAGTAGGCCACATACTCTCTCATAGAACATATCTAAGTAAGTGCAAAGGAATTGAAGTTAGTCCTTGTATATTATCAGACCATAATGCAATGAAATCGGAGATCAATAGCAAAAGAAACCGCAAGAATTTCAGAAACACATGGAAACTGAACAACATACTTCTGAATAACCAATAGGTCACAGAGGAAATTAAAGAAGAAATCAGACAGTTCCTACAAATAAATGACAATGATAATACAACATATCAGAATCTACGGGACACAACAAAAGCAGTCTTACGAGGGAAATTCATAGCAGTGAACATGCATATTAGGAAAACAGAGCAAGCCCAACTAAACAACCTGATGCTGAACCTCAAGCTTCTAGAAAAAGAAGAGCAGGACAAACCCAAAGCTCCTACAAAGGAGGAAATTATAAAGATCAGAGGAGAAATCAATGCAATGGAGACTAAGAGAATGATACAAGAAAATCAATGAAGTGAAGATTTGGTTCTTCTAAAAAATAAACAAAATTGACAAACCCTTAGCCACCCTTATCAGGAAAAGGAAAGAAAAGGCCCAAATCCATGCAATTAGAAATGAAAAGGATGAAATTACTGTGGAACCAGCAGAAATCCGGGGGATCATTAATACTGACTTCGAGAACCTATATACCAATAAGATGGAAAACACAGAAGAAATGGACAGATCCCTAGATAAATTTGAATTTCCAAAGTTGAACGAAGTAGACCTAAAACTCAATATCAGTCAATGAAATTGAAAATGTAATTAAAAATTTACCGACTAAGAAAGCCTGGATTCTGATGACGTCACTTCTCAATACTATAAGACATTATGAGAGGAACTATTGCCACTACTGTTTGAACTCTTCAATGAAATTGGAAGAGAAGCAATATTCCTGAATTCATTCCTGAAAGCAAGCATCACCTTGATCTCCAAAGCAGAGATAGACCCAACTGAAAAAGTGAACTGTAGGCTAATCTTACTAATGAACATAGATGCAAAAATCCTTAATAAGATACTGGCAAATAGCAAGGACTAAAAGGTATAATAGATAATGTGAAATAGGAAGAAAAGGGGAGAAGGGAAATGGGAAATGGGAGAGGTAGGGGAAAGGAAAGAAGGGAATGGAATTAATATGAGAAAATGAAAAAATGGAAACAAACTTGTAAATAGGGAGGAACGGAGGGGTTGAAGGGAGGGAAGGGGAAGGGGGAAAAATAAGAACCAAGAGAGATTATGTAAAGGTGCAAATTTCCAATGATAATGTAATTATATTGTACACCTAAAATGTACAAATAACATAAAAATTTTAAAAAAAGGAATGCAGAAGACATCAAGAAGATCATACACCCTGACCAAGTGGGATTAATTCCAGGGATGTAGGGATGGTTCAACATCCACAAATCAATAAATGTAATAAACTCTATCAATAGAGCCAAGGACAAAAACCATATGATTATCTCCATAGATGCAGATAAAGCATTCAACAAAATCCAACATGCACTTATGATAAAAACTTTACAAAAATTGGAATAGACAGTCTCTACCTCAGTCTGATAAAAGCCATCTATTAAAAACCAACAGCTATACTAATCATACTAAATTGTCAAAAAACTGAAAATTTTCACACTAAAATCAGGAACAAGAAAAGGATGTCCACTATCAGTACTCCTGTTCAATATAGTTTGGAAACATTAGCCACAGCAATTAGATAAGAGGAAGAAATAAAAAGTAAAGATATGAAATGAAGAAGTCAAATTGTCATTCTTTGCAGATGACATGATACTCTATATAGAAGATTCGAAGAACTCCAGCAAAAGTCTTCTAGACCTAATAACCAAATTCAGTGAAGTAGCTGGATACAAGGTCAACACACAAAATCAATAGCTTTCCTACATAAAAAGCAGACTCACTGAGAGAGAAATAGGGCAAACAATTCCTCTCACAATGGCATCCAAAAAACTGAAATACCTAGGAATCAACCTAACAAAAGAAATCGTAGCATTCTTCTCTGAAAACTATGGCACTCTGAAAAGAGAGATTGAAGATGATATTAGAAAATGGAAAGACATCCCCTGCTTCTGGGTAGGAAGGATCAACATAGTGAAAATGGCTATCGTTCTAAAGCTGCTGTATAGATTCAATGCAATCCCAATTGAGATCTCAGCAGCATACTTCATGGACCTTGAGAAAACAATCGAAAAATTCATTTGGAACAAGAAGAGACTTAGAATAGAAAAAGTAATTCTAGGCAACAGAGATATCGCAGGGGGTGTCACAACCCCCAACCTGAAACTATATACAAAGCTACTGTGATAAAAACAGCGTGGTACTGGCAAAGAAACAGACCAGAGGCCCAGTGGAACAGATTAGAAGGTGCCGAAACAACTCCAGACACAGTGAGCCACCTCATCTTTGACAAAGGAGTCAAACACTCACACTGGAGGAAAGATAGCCTCTTTAATAAATGGTGCTGGAAAAATTGGGTTTCAACTTGCCAAAGATTAAAACTAGACCTATATTTCTCACCATGAACTAAACTAAAATCAATGTAAGTATTAAAACAGAAATGCTGAACCGGCTTGAACAGAAGTCAGTTAGAACTCTTGAAGACATTGGTGAAGGAAAAGATGTTAGGAACAAAACCTCAATTGCCCGTGAACTAGAACAAACAATCAACAAGTAGGATCTCCTCTTATTGAAAGGCTTCTTCACAGCAAGAGAAACCACCAACAGTGTGAAGAGACAACCCACAGTGTGGGAAATGTTTTTCACCTGCTATTCCTCAGACAAAGGTTTACTATCTAGAATCTATAAAGAAGTTAAAAAATCAGACCTCCCAAATTTAAAGACCCAATCCAAAAATGGGCATGTGAAATGAATAGACATTTCTCAGACAAAGAAGTGGAAATCACAAATAAACATACAAATATATGTTCCACATCACTGGTCATTGGAAAGATGCAAATGAAAACAACACTGAGATTCCACCTCACTCCAGAAAGAATGGTTTTTATCACTAAATAAACCAATAACAAATGCTGGAGTGGCTGTGGGGAAAGAGGAACACTGCTCCATTGCTGTTGGGAGTGTAGACTGGTGCAACCACTGTGGAAATTAGTATGGAGATACCTCAAAGAACTAGGACTGGAAGTCCCATTTGACACAGCCATTACCCTGCAGAGTATCTTCCCAAAAGAATTAAAAGCATCACACCACAGTGATATATGTGCACCCATATTCATAGCAGCACAATTTGTAATAGTAAAACATTGCAGCAGCCCATTTGCCTATCAACTGGAGACTGGATAAAGAAAATGTGTTTGTTAAAAAAATAAAATGGAATACTACTCAGCTATAAAAAATGAGAAATTAGAGACATTTATTGCTAAATGGATGCACCTTGAGGTGATCCTCTTATGTGAAATAAATAGGGCATGGGTGTGTAAATACCATAGTTTCTCTAGTGTGAGAAACCAAAAGGGTAAATAAAGACTAAAAGGTATAATAGATACTATGAAATAGGAAGAAAAGGGGCAAAGTGGAATGGGAAGTGGAGGGGTAGGGGAAAGGAAAGGAGGGAATGGAATTAATATGAGAAAGTTAAAAAATGGAAACAAAGTATTTGTAAATAGGGAGGTATGGAGGGGTTGAAGGGAGGGCAGGGGAATGAGGAAAAATAAGAACCAAGAGAGATTATGTAAAGGTGCAAATTTTCAATGAAAAAACCTTAGTCGCAGGTGTACTAGCACAAAGAATCAACTACTAGGATCTCATCTTATTAAAAAGCTTCTGCTCACCAAGAGATACCACCAACAGTGTAAAGAGACAACCCAAAAGGTAGGAAAAATTTTACCAGCTCTTCCTCAGACAAAAGTCTACTATCTAGAATATATAAAGAACTCAAAAAATCAGAATCCCCCAATTTAATGACCCAATCAAAAAATGGCCATCTGAAATTTGTAGACATTTCTCAAAGAAGAAGAAACGGCAAATAAACATATGAAAAAATGTTCAGCATCACTGGTCATTACATAAAGAATGGCTGCTATCAAGAAATCATCCAGGGGCCAGGGATTTAGCTCAGTGGTTCCGCTGCCTGCCTCTCACAAGCGGAAGGACCCGAGTTCGATCCCCAGTACCAAAAAAAAAAAAAAAAAAGAAACCATCCAATAACAAATGCTGGTGGGGCAGCCCGTTTTCTGCAGTTAGACTAGGGGAGGGCAGTATATTATTATTGGAACTGAGGAGACCTCCACCTGGGACACTTCTCCCTCCCCAGACCTCTCCCCTCCTTCCCTGGAGTGTTCTCACTTCCTAGGCCTCTGGTATCAGATATCATGGAATGAGTTGAAAGCAGGCCTGGGGGTGGGGTGATTATGCTAAGGAGCCACAGTTTCTACCAACATGATAGAAGTACTGACAATAACTCATTCCCAGAAACTGCTACACCAGCCGAATACCCTGTTGGAACAGGCGGCTAGATGTCAGCCAAATGTCTGCAGCTTGAGACTAATTGATAATGGCCTTAGAATGACTACAAGCCTGAGTGCCTTTAAAGTGAAAGATCTTAGTCTAACTCAGTTCTTTGGCTTTGATACTTAGACATTTTGTCTAGCTGTGAATTTAAAATGAAGGTATAGCCCACATACTTTGGATGTGTTAGACTGAGCTCCTTTTATTTCACTATAAAATCAATAGAAGGGAAAAGAAATGTCCCATTGGCAAGTGATTTGATAAGTCAGTATCAGTTCATAGTTTCAGACTTGATGTGAATGGAAAAGATTGTATTGAAGAAGGTGTGTTAGAAAGTCACCACTGCCTTTCAATTTCTACAACCCTATTGTTCACTCATTCAAGCAAGCTTGCCATTTCAAAGAAAAAAATAGCCTAAATTTTGAAAGACTAGAAGTTCAGCTAAGGCATGTAACTGCAGGATCTTATTTTCTAAAGTAAAGCCTTCTGTGTTGGCCTTGTCTATCATTGCTTTAGAGACTCAAGCACAGAAGTGTGTAGACTTAACAGAAGAAGTAGAATGTATTTAGAAACATTCCAAGATAAATGGCAGAGATCTGACCTTCTGGCAAGAGCTTGTATCCACGTGTTTAGCTAAATATTCATCAAACAAGTGTTCCAAACTGAATGTTCAGTAATCAAAGTGGACTGTTTCTGGGTGTACTACATGACAACTGAAGCGTAGTTACTATAGAATAACTCACCTTTCAACAATTCCTGAAATGGTTCCTTAATTGGTGAATTTAGTTATTATTCTCTGTGTAGAATAAAATTTTATAATTTTCTTCTACAAATGAAATATTGAAATAGTATCTTTAAAATGAACCAACTGGACTTGGAATAGCAAAAAAAAAAACTGGTGTCACCAATCTAGTCAGCTAACAGTTGAAGACATTGGGTGTGTGTATATATATATATATAACAACACCCTAAGGGCACAGGCATGCTTGTGCATGCCCATAATCCTAGCACTTGGGAGGCTGAAGCAGGAGGATTGTCATGAATTTGAAGCCAGTCTGGGCTACATAGTGAGTTCAAGGTCAACCTGAACTACATAGTGAGACCTTGTCTCAAAAAAAAAAAAACTACCCTAAGGAGTTTCCAATCTCTGATATATATGTTAACCATTTCATTAAATTAGCACCTTAGAAAACAATGTCCTCTTTAATAACCTGAATATTTAAAATGGTGCTGAAGTAATGGTGTTTTTAGCTGCACATTTTGCTAAATGTAGCCCCAAGCTCTAGCTCATTTAAAGTTATAATAGGACCAAAAGTTTGATCCATGTATGAACTAATTTGAGACTGTTAGCTTATAAGCAGAATCATTATGAACTATAATGTTACACCTAAAGAAAAAATAATATAAAGCAGATGAACACTTTGGTGTTTCTGAAAATTTCCAGTATGTCCCAACATACTGCTATGGCAATTGAATACTAGAAAGTAATTATAGTCATAAAAAATGCAAATTCAGTCACTGCATATATTCTATATGTTCTTGCCATCTAAATATATTGTTACAGTAATGATTCATCTTTTCCTACTCAAAACTAAATGTTAACATTTAACACAACTATATATGATTAAGAAACTTAGGTATAAAAATTTACTTTTAATAAGTAGTAGTATTTAGATAAATTTATAATAAGTTTGGGTTTTTTGTTCTTTACATAAATAATTTTATTGCAGGAACAAAAAAATTTCTTCAAAGACTTTCTCCATAACCTTGAATTATGGATTCCATAATGTTATAATGGATTTAAGTTATGAACATTCAAAACATTACAACTAGAATAATATGATGGTCTTCATCTTGGGAAAACTGCCTAACTAATATAATGCTGCAGTAGGATTGTTTAAATTTGAATTAATCTGTAAAGCTAAAGATATAAATGTGAAACACAACGCAAGCCTGAAAAGGTGAACTGTAAATCTTCATTTCTAACATTAATTTAACTGTCTATATTGGATCAATATATTGTATTTAAGTGATATGGAAAATGGTAACCTACTTAATTTAAATGTTAAATTTTAAATTATGAGTTTTACGTCAAAACCAACATTTCACACATGCATTTTAAAAAGGTATAATAAGGGTTATAGTCTAGATAATGTAATGGTTTCTTGGAACCCATAATGCAAGTAATAGATAGTTCAGAGATGAAAATGTTATTGCTATATGGCAATTATATTTAAATGTAAAAATATTTTGTATTAATTCAAAATACAGACCTAGTAAGTTTGGCATATTCATTGAGCTATCTTTAATGTTTCTTCTAAAAAACAGGTTATGTTTGTATCAGTGATAAAAATGTCTATCCAGAATCTACTTCCTAGGTCTATGTAGTTCCATTAAAAATATGTTTTATTATATTACATAGTAACAAAATTAATTATCAGTCTGAAAACTTGCTTTACCCTAAGTTCTGGCTGGGTAAAGCATTCCAGGTTTTACTATGGACTGTTTCTATAAAACTGCCATTGCTTCCAGTTTTTTTTAAGGAATAAAATATACTTTTACAAATTTCCATAATGTGTGTTAAGAAAAGTAAGGAGTAATTGCCATAATTATCAGATTGCTGAGGTAGTGTTTGGAATTCTCCATGTGAGCCAATGAATGTGAGGAGATGTACACATACTGTTAGAGTTGTAAATAGTTAGTGCAGCCTGAAGCCTGAGTCTATCCAGAATGGATGTAACCAATTTTAACATCATGTTATGGTTAAATAAGCATTGAAAAATAAACCAAAGAACAGCAGTATATTCTACCTTTAACTTTTTGTAAACCATGTTTTGTGGATAACTTCAGTTTTACCATAAGGCTGATATATTTCAATATTCTGAAAATATCAGTATTAATTTTGAGTTGGCAGAGGTAACCTAACCAACTTCATTATGTTTGGTACTAAGAGATACACATTTCAGTAAAATTATTGAAATGCAATCCTTTAAAAAAATGCTGGAGAGGCTATGGGGAAAAAGGAACCCTTCTTCACTGTTGATGGGAGTGTAGACTGGTGCAACCACTGTGGAAGTCAGTGTGAAATTCCTCAAAAAACTAGGATCAGAGGTCCCATTTGACCCAGCTATTCCCCTGCTGGGTATCTTCCCTAAAGAATTAAAAGACTCATACCACAGTGATATATGTGCATCCATGTTTATAGGGGCATAGTTTGTAATAGCTAAATCTTGGAAACAGCCCAAATGCCCATCAACTGGAGACTGGATAAAGAAGATGTGTTTAAAGAAAAAATAAAATGGAGTACTACTCAGTCATAAAGAATGATAAGCTAGAGACATTTATAGCTAAATGGATGAACCTTTAGGTCATACTCTTAAGTGAAATAAATAGGACATACATGTGTAAATACTGAATAGTTTCTCTGGTGTGAGAAATTGGAAATGTAAATGAGGTTCAGAATGTATAACAGATAGTGTAAAATAGGAAGAAAATGAGGGGAAGGGGAAGTAGGAAATCTGGTGGGGGAAAGAAAAGAAGAAAAAGAAAAAATGAAAAAGAAGGAAAAAACAGAAAGTTTTGTAAATATGGAAAGGTGGAAGGGTGGAGGGGAGGGAAAAGGAATGGGAAAAAAATAAGAACCAAAATATATCATGTACAGATACAAATTCCCAATGATGAATGTCATCATAATGTACACCTAAGTGTACCAATGCACTTAATGAGTAATAATAAAAAAAGAAGTTTCAGTGGTCTGTTCTTTGCAAGTGACATCTGAAGTGAGTTCAGTCTTATAATACTGAATTGCTAATTGGAGGGATCTTACACTAAGTCCAGGAAGTCAGATTTGTCTAAACTGTAAGAAAACCAGCTACTGTTCACAAAGTGGAGAATTGGTTGTTGACATGAGGGGAAAATATCATACAGTAAGATATATTTTGTGGGTAGAGACAGATCATAGTAAATATCTTTGGCCCAGTTGTGAAATATTTGGCTACATGTAGATGATCCCTTCCCTAATTTTGAAGATAATTGAATGAGTACTGTACCTCTGTCTTAGAACAGCATGAGGACCTGAGTCAGATCTCTTAGAGTTGAAGGCCTAGATCATGTCACAGGCAAACCATCCAAAGGTGCTAGATAATGATAAAAGAAATCTAGAACTGATAGTAAAATAGGGAGGCAGTGATAAATACATTTGCAACCCTCAGTCAGCAACAGTAGTAGAAGCTATCATTCATCTCGGTAACTTTCTTAGAAAGAGAGCCCACTGGCTTTTCCCACTGGATCCTGGAAAAGCTACTCCAAGAAATATATGAAAAAATAAATTTGGAAATCTCAAAGGGTAGATTGTGTGGAACAGTTCATGTGCCATGCAAATATTTCTTCGGGAAATTTCTTGTGGCCCCAGCTGCAGGCAGTGCTTTCAGCAAACATCCTTCCACTGTCAGCATCTTCAGTGGTAACTCATTTGCCAAGAAAACATTGCTGAATTCACATCCCTTCCCAGAGTGGTTCATATCCAAAGACTGATGGATGTGGGAGTGCAATGGCCTGGTTCACTCAGTCCAATAGGGTTAACTCTGAAGGATACCCAACCTCTGGTGTTTCCTGCAGGCATCATGGAGCCGTGGTTGAGCCTGCACCACAGTTTGACTTCTACCTCTGCACATTTCTGCTTCCTTCCTCCCTCTTCTAAGACGTTGATCCCAAAACAACCTTTAAGAAATATCTTGAACACTAAACTTCATTTCAGTGTATGCCTACAGAGTAACATAACTGATGATAACATAACATAACATAACATAACAAAACATAACCAGAATAACTTTACTGATGATAGAAGTTAAGATTATGTGCCCTTGGAATGTTCAAATACACTTCTCAAATATAAAATCGGATCACCCAAACTATTCACACAGGTGTGTGATGTAGTGTAAACTGATGTTATAAAGTTATACATTTATGATTTAGTGGCATATAGGTAGCATTTAAAATCATCAGAATGAGTTATAGCATCCTGGTGAGAGAAGGTAGATTGGAAAGAAATTGGTTTAGAATTTCTAGATAGTCAACTATAAAAGTTTAGTAGAGAATGAAGATCTTGAAAAGGAGGCTGAAAATAAGTATCAAAGAGATGAAAGGAAAACTGGAGAATGTGCACCATGGAAAATAAATAAATAAGAAGGTAATGAAGTATTATATGCTGGTAAAAGGTAATTAAATCTCAAATATATTTAGCTAAGTGAAAGAAACCATGCTCCAAAAGTCACATATTATTTGCTTACATTTGCATGACATTCGTTCCAAGTCAAAACTATACTAGAGGATAGAAAGCAGATTAGTGGTTGCCTAAGTGTGAACATGAGGTCCAAGTTAAAACTATGATAGGAGGATAGAAAGCAGATTAGTGGTTTCCAAGGTCCAAGCATGAGGCTGAGTTTATTACAAAACGGTATTGGGAATGTTGGGAGCAGTGGTAATAGAATTATTCTATATATTAACAGTTTTGCTCTACCCATTTCTCAAAACTTGCTGAGCTCTTTGCTAAAACTGCACATATTATATGTACTTTATGATATTTTTCACTGTGTGGTATTCTACACAATAGCTATATTATAGTTTGTTTATCCATTTCTCATTTATGAGACATTTGGCAACTGTATATTTAACTTTACAAGAAACTTTCAAATTGCTTTCCAGGTTCCTGTTGCATGGAGTATTGTTTTCTACCCTTTAACTTTATAACTATGAGTTTCTTTTTAAATTAAGTGTGTTTCTTGTATGTAGCATATTGTTGGATCTTGCTTATTGACCCATTCTGCTCCTCTAATTCTTTTGATTGGTGAATTGAGACCATTAACATTGATGATTATAACTGATATGTATCGACTTATCCTTGTCTTGGCCTTTTCCTCTTGTTGGATTCTTCCACTTCACATTTAATTTCTTGTCTTGCATGATGGACTCATTCTGTTGGGCTTCTTGGGGGTTGTGACCCTTATTGTCTTTTACTAGGATACTATTTAAAATTTCCTGGAATGCTGGCTTGGTATTAATGAAGTTCATCAGGTGTTTTTTGTCATGAAAAGTATCTTATTTCTCCATTGATTTCAAAAGATAGTTTTGCAGGTTTGGAGGTTGTTTTCTTTTAGGGCTTGAAATACTTCACTCCAGGCTCTTCTTGACTTGAGGGTTTGTATTGAGAAGTCTGCTGTGATTCTGATGGGCTTTCCTTTTTATGTGATTTGTTTCTTTTCTCTAACTGTGTGTAGAATTTTGTTCTTTTGTTGGTTTCTGGAATCTTAACTATTATATGCCTAGGTGCAGATTTTTCTCTATCACAGCTAGTTGGAGTTCTGTATGCATCACTTATCTGTATGTCAAATTTTTCCCCCCTGCTTGGATGGTTTTTTGCCATTACTTCTGTGAATATGTTTTTATGTCATCTGCACTAGCTCCTGTTTCTTCATTGACTTAGATCAGTCTCATGTTATTTTTCTTTTCATCATGTGGCAGCTGCTGGATTGATTTCTTGTGGTTCCTTGCTATTTTTAAGAAATCTTTCTTTTCCTGGTTAGTAATTACAATCCTGCCTTCTATATATAATGCTCTGTCCTCATCTTGGCTCATTCTGCTGCATAACCTTTCAAGGGAGTTTTTAATCTCCTAGATATCTGTTTGCATTCCATTTGTTTCCTATGGTGGGATTCCATCATGTTCCTTAACTTATCATTTTTTTTATCTGTGTCTGCTCTAGAGTTATCAATCATCTCTTTCACTATATACACAATTTCTGTTGTTATATGAGAAAATATTTCTAATTTTATTTTTTTCCAGATCCTCTATCATTGCCAGTTCAGGGAAAATAGCTTGTCTAGTTTCAGATTGTTCCATCTCATTGCCCCTTAGAGTTGTCTTCAATGATCTGGAAGTTTGGTTCTGAGACTTCTTTAGGTGTCTTCTCATTTCAGTGGAGTGTGCTGTGCCTTTATTGAGGTGACTCTTTGCTCTCCCATTGGGCTTCAGTTTTTAACAAGCCTCAGAGAGGCCTTCTCTCTGCTGCTCACAGCTGTGTCAATTCCAATGATATCTAGGTGGGCCTCTGGCTGCAGCCTGTGAGCCTGTGCAGTTGTTTTCCAGGTTGGCATTTTGCTGGGGCCTGTGCACCAAAGCCGCTGGTGACCAGGCAGGCTTTTGGCTGGGATCTGTATGCACTTACTGATGGTATCTGGGTGGGCCTCTATCTGGAGCTGTCCAAATTGCTTTTCAGTTAGAGGGTACACTATTTTGCATCCGAACTATCAAGATCCTTGGGAACACTTAATTTACCAAGTTAAGGGAGGGGGGTCTATTATAATGTATGTATAATGGTGCCTGAATTGTTTGTATTTTACAAATAACCATGGGCACATTTTCATGTGCTTATTTGGCAAAATATATCTCCCTGGGATGTGTCAGTTTTGCCCATTTTGTTTCTTTTGGATTGTTTATTTTCTTAATACTGAGTTTTGAGTACTTTATATAATATAAATACAAATCTTTATCAGCTATATAATTTGCCAA
This sequence comes from Heterocephalus glaber, assembly GCF_000247695.1. Next base: position 12,677,725 of record NW_004624789.1, on the reverse strand, counting down.
TATTTTCTCCCATTCTGTATGCTGTTTAAGAATGTGAACTATGGTTTTTGTTTTTGTTTTTCTTTTTGTTTTTTTATGTACTGGGGATCAAACTTGGGTCCTTGAGCTTATGAGGCAGGTGGCAGAACCACTGAGCTAAATCCCTGGCCCAAGGGATTTATTTATTATTTTTAGTAGTAGAAACTTGTAATTTTGCTGGTGCATTCTTTAATATGATTGCTAAGTTTGATTCTGTCAACTTTATTGATTTGGGAGCAACCTAGAGGATTGGAAGAACACACTTTTGCATATATCTGGGTGGAAATATATAGAGTCCCTAGCTCCTTCCTCTGACACAATTTCCCTGGTCTCTTCTCCAGCCACCATCCCCTTCTGCCATAATGTTTCTGTCTTGGAGACAGCCAACCATAGAATGATACCTCTAAAATTATGACCTACATTTAACCTTTAAGTTGTAAGAGTTGGGTATTATGTCCCAGTGATAGTAAGGCTGACTAAATACTGAGGTATAAAATTCCTTGTTGACAATTTTTCTCTTTTACATTTTAAGAATGTTGACCCATTGTTTGTGGGTTGTATAATTTTTATGTTGAATCTGTTGAATTTAAATTACTATTTTGCCATATATAATGTATCTTTCTTTCTTTGACTTTTTCAGCATTTTCTTTGTGTTTGGTTTTCCACCATAATTATGTTGTGCCAATCTTTTTTTCACTTTTCCATTTTTTTAAACTTTATTATCAAACACACACACATACAAAAATTAAAACCATTCAAAGAAGAACAATGAAAGGAGAAAAAAACTACAATAATATTCAAATACAGTAGAACTCAACCAAAAAGAACTGAAAAGCACTTAAACATTTTTCCATATAACTGAAAAAAGCATCTCAAGCCCAACAAGACACCAGAGGATGGGATTTGTTTCAGAAAGATCCCCAAAACCAACACTGAATGAATAGTGGTCTGGAAAAAAACTCCAGTTAGTTAGCAAACTCCACATAAGCCAAGCTTCTCGCTAATTTAAATTTCGATACAGTCATATGATGCGTGATGGAAACACAATCTGAGAAATATGTTATTAGGCCATTTCATCTGTGTGTATCCTTAATTACACTTTCAGTTTCTCACACTAGAGAAACTATTCGGTATTTACACATGTGTGTCCTAT